>JAKUCM010000139.1:0-61524 GCA_023374145.1 Lepidium sativum | reverse complement strand
ATTATCCTTCTTGTCTTACCGATTATAGTCATCCAAGGATATATCCAGATTAGGTTTCTCACCGGTTTGAGCGAAGACGCAAAAGTTAGTGATCAAAGATTTTGTTTAATCCTACAACTAGTATGAACTCTGTTTGATGATCCGCTTTACTTCGATTCAGGTGAAGCATGAAGGGGAAAGTCAGATTGCAAGCGATGCGGTGAGCAACATAAGGACGATAGCATCTTTCTGTGCAGAGAGTAAAGTGATGAACTTATATACATGGAAAGAGATGTGAGAGCCAGAAGAAACAAGGTGTCCGGTTAGGAATCGTGAGCGGTTTGGGTTTTAATTTCTCATTCTTTGTCCTCTATTGCGTCAATGCCTTGGGTTTCTTTGTTGGTTCTTATTTGATTCAACATGGGAAAGACACATTTCGAGAATTCTTTAACGCAAGTGCCAAGAGAAAATTCAGTTTTCTTGTTTTTATATGTTCTTTGTGTTTGGTTTATGAACTTGAATTGCTCTCTGTTTCAGGTTTTCCTCGCACTAACAATCACAGCAATAGGAGTAGCTCAAACGACTGCAATGGCACCTGACAAGACCAAAGCCAAAGACTCTGCAGCTTCAATATTTGATATCTTGGATAGTAAATCAACAATTGACTCGAGTTTAGATGAAGGGACAACGCTAGCCAACCTAAAAGGTGAGATCGAGTTCCACCACGTCAGTTTCCGTTACCTGACGAGGCCAGACGTTCATATTTTCCGGGACTTGTGCTTGGATATCCCCTCCGGAAAGGTAACATTTTCATAAGAACAACAGAGGTTTTTCTTGTTTAGTTATTACCAAACTATTTATGACTTTGGTTTTCTCTTGTTTGGTACTTAGACCGTTTCACTGGTGGGAGAGAGCGGGAGTGGGAAATCGACTGTCATTAGTATGTTTGAGAGATTCTATGACCCGGATTCAGGCAAGATTCTTCTAGATCAGGTCGAGATTCATACCTTGAAATTAAGTTGGCTAAGACAACAAATGGGTCTAGTTAGCCAAGAACCAATTCTTTTCAATGAGACAATTAGGTCAAACATTGTCTATGGCAAAACTGGAGAATTTACCGAGGAAGATATCATATCAGCAGCAAACGTGGCCAATGCACATAACTTCATCAGCTCATTGCCTCAGGGGTACGTGACGTCTGTAGGAGCATGGGGCGTTCAACTTTCAGGTGGTCAAACACAAAGAATTGTGATCACCCGTGCGATACTTAAAGACCCTAAGATTCTTTTGCTCGATGAAGCTACTAGCGCCCTGGACGCAGAGACTGAGAGGGTGGTGTGGGAGGCACTTGAGCAGGTAATGGTTAACCAAACCACAGTAATGGTGGCTCGGAGGCTCAGTACAATCAAGAACGCAGATGTGATTGCAGTTGTTAAAGATGGTGGTGATAATGGAGAAAGGAAGACATGAGAAAATCATGAATTTTTCTGCTGGTGCGTATGCTTCGCTTGTGGCGCTTCACATGAGTGTCAACTGAAATCAACCAGCTATGTGATTGCTTTATTTATGTGCTAATCCTTCTCTAGTAACCTTTTATATTATTGTAACCGAACCAATTCCCTAGTGGTTTCTTCTTATGAGCTAATTCTGATTGGTTTGCCTTGTTTTTAGTTATGATTTCATTACACCAAACTGGTCGAAACATTAGCATGAACCTTCGAAGTACTCTGGTCTCTGTCTTCATTGACCACCTTCAGACTATACAGTCACATATATATGTAAGTAAAAAAACTTTGACTGTAGTAAAAATGAAATGGAATTCTGAGCTATTAGGTAATAAAATGTGAACCTGTATCTACACAAATGATGGATAAAAATGGACATCTGCAGCTTAGCGAATTCAGCTCCTACACATAATCTAGAACCAGCGCCAAAGGGAATGTAAGTCTTGGAGATGATTGTGCTTAAGTCTTTTTCCTGTAAAATTAATTTTTTTTTTTGTTTAATACTTGTATATATCTAACAACTGGAGTTAAAGTAAATATGTAAAGTTTGAAGATTAAATGAAAATCACCTTCCACCGCCATGGATTAAATGTTAAAGGGTCATCATAATTTTCAGGGTCAAAATGTACATTAGCATAGCCCATGAAGATCCAACCAGCTGGAATTGTATAATAACCAACTTGGAACTCATGATCAATTATTCTAAGTACTGTTGGTGCTGTGCTTGTGATCCTAAGCGACTCATTTATCACCTGAAACAAAATACAATTCATAGCTCAAAACAAAATTGACAATGAGTAAAATCAATGCGGATGTGTGCTTTTGGCACATATTCTCACCATTTGAGTAAAAGTCATTGATTTGTAGTCTTCCCATGTTAGACCAACATCCTTATCAGTCTTACTATGGACAATTCTTTCATGTTCTGTCTTCAACTCCTGTATGACTCTAGGATTGTCGCTTATGAGTTTTACTGTAGCCGCAAGGATCCCTGGCATTGTTTCTTTCGCAACTAAGAAGAAAGTATTGATGTATTCGATTGCAATCTCTACACTCATTGTTTCAGATCGTTCATTCATTTCTCCAAATATTATCTTGAAAAACTCCCCAAACTCCTCTCCTAATGCTCTCTTCTTCAATACCATCTCCTTTATAAACTTCATCTTTCGCTTTTTAGCCTGTTACACTACAAGAAAACCAAGCTGATTCTGACAACGCTTGCTGTCAGTAACCGTCGGAAAAACACTATTTCCGATCCTAATTGACGGATTGTGAGTGGTCAGTTTGAGATGGTCGGAAACCAAGAACGCGTCAGTAATGGTCGGTTTATTCCAACAACAGCACGTGGTCGAAAATTGCCTATCGTAGAATGTCGGAAATTTTCTGTCGGGAGATGTCTGGAAGCAGCTGTCGGTTGTTGTCGGAAAGTAGCTGTCGGTAGTGGTCGGATATGTCCTGTCGGAGGAGGTCGGAAATGTCATGTCGGAGGAGGTCGGAAATGTCTTGTCAGTAGTGGTCGGATATGTCCTGTCGGAGGAGGTCGGAGTTGTCCGACCACTTTCTACGTCCACGTTATAATAAATTAAATAATAAATAATATTAATAATTAATAGTAATAATTATAATAAATTATTAAAAATAATAATTAATGAAAATAAAAAAATATTATAATTGAAAATATTATAACTAAAATAGTTAACAAAGTTTAAAAATTAGAATTGGGAACTACATTATACGAATCTAATTACGCGAGGATGTAAAACTCATAAAAGCTTCGCAAAATTTTGCGAATTCCTGCATCTGACGCTCCATCTCCCACAATTTGGCGTTGTTCTCTTCGGCCTGACGCTCCATCTCCTCTTGTTTCAAACGCATCTGATTGAACTGCTCATGTTCTGACGGTGTCAAAGAACTATGTGTGAGACGAGCCGGGACACCATCGGAAGTAACCAGATTGCCAAGTCCGAAAGGACGACCTTTGGTACGCGGAGTGGACTGCAGAAGGAAGACAAAATTAATAGTAAAAGTGATTAAAAATTATTTTAAAAAAATAAATCATACCTCAATGACGAGCTGATTGATTTCCTCCCGCGTTAGCTGGGTAGAACTACCTTCGCCTTCTTGACTGCGTTGCGTTTGGATTTCGGTGCTCTTCCGCCTCACTGTCTCGAGAACACCGAGAACCTTCTAGTCCTCTACCCTCTTCGTCTGCTTGTTAGTATGTGTGTCCTCCATTAGGAGGAATAAATCCGGTTCTTCACCAAGCTGAGATGCCTACACAAACAGATTTAATAGTTGTAGTTAATTAAAAAATATGTCTTGTAATGTTTTTAAGTAACTTAGCAAGACACGTGAACGTTCGTCAAAAGTCTGAGCCCCGTTGTTATGGGTCGCAACTCCTAATCCGCCGCGGTTGCTGTTCCGGTTGAGTGAGTTTCTGGTTGAGACCTTTTTGGTGTCCTCGTGCTCCCAATACGCCGCGAACTGTTGGAAAAGTTTCGGGCTACAACGGGGATTTTGTTTTTTTCCCGCCTTCCAAGCTAGTTTCCATTCATGTATATTGTTTTTGTAAGAAGCATGACACTGTTTATCAAACTTAGCTCTAACCTGAGGAGTCAACTCGATGTCCCAATTAAAATCTTGCTGCAAAAAAAAAAAGAATTACATAACTAAAACATATGTACTTCCAATATAGATATACATAATTAAACAATTAATTTAGAATAATATTACCGTGAACGATTTGAACCACCTCTCTTGCAATTCCCGCGGAAAATTATTGTAGCGGGGATAAGCATGGGGTAGTTGATGCTGAATCATTTTTAGAATAGACTTCTTAATACCTTTTTCATACCGAAACCTGGAAAATATATAGTAGACATTAGGAGTGTAAATATATAAATTTAATGTAATATATAAAATAAATATATATATATATATATATATATATATATTAATTGCAAACAGAAATAAAACGCACCAAGAACCTCCGTTTGGGTCGAGAACGGTAATGTGACGACATCCTTCTGCAGTGAGAAGTTTTTCAATTGTCAGGTTGGCCATAGAGCCCTATTGTTAAGATTCTTGAGGAGATTGTTGAACTGGACTCGGATTCTGTGTCTGGTCCGAGTCAACGACACCATGTAGGTGTCTTTGAAAGTCATTGTAGCTAGACCTGTAAAAGAATAAATTCTTAGGAAAACTATACATACTTTGACATATATATATATATATATATATAATTTTGATACTCGAATATTTATATGTAATGAGTATATAACTTTAGCAATTGTATTTTTGTCAAATGTATCACCAAAACTTTATATTCAGAATATATTATACTTACCGTACTATTGCTTGATTAGATTTGTACAAAATTTTATTCATAATCGTCAAAAACTTATATGTATATTACCTATATATCATAATTGTCATAAACTTATTTAAAATAATAATTCACTTCACGTATCTTTACTATGATTTGTAGATAATTAATTACATTTTTCTAATCTATTAGTTTGTTTGTTATATAATACATAATATTATATTTATCAGATATATAAAATTTACTAAAGAGATATTTCCTTAAATATATAATGAATCATATATTGAAAATTTACTTAATTTTACTTAATTTTACTAAATTTTACCAATTTACATTATAAATTCCACATGGAAATTAATTTTAAAAAATACCATATTTTATATATCAATATTAAGTATATAATTATGTATATAATTGTGTATGTTATTGTGTATGTAATTATGTATGAATTTGCAATCTGAAGATGAGGAAACGCAAAGGTGAAGTTGAATTCGTGAAATCACGAATTGCGAAAACGCCAAGCCTCAACCGACAAAACAAAGGTACGTCATGTACTCTACTTGCCCAAATCAGTACCCAAACCCATAAGCATCACAAGCACCGATCAATTTTCCAAATCGATTCCTAAACATGCCTCTAATCTAGTTCACGAAATCGGGTATATAAAAGGATGAGAAGGAGTGAGGACTTACATGGGGCTGGTGGCGGAAGCGGCGCCGGGGTGATCGAAGAGGTGAAGTCTGCAACTCACGCTGGAGGAAGAAAGAGACGGTGAAGATGATATAATGTCGGAAGTCGTTGCCCGGCGTTGGAACCCGTCGGAAGGCGTCTCCTCAACTTCCAGAAGACACTTCTTTTGCCGCTTAATTTTCCCCCTTTCTTTTATCCATCGGAAATGGTTGGTTGCTCATTATTTTCCGACAGTTACCAACAGCTACTTTTATATAATAATTATATAATTATATAATATTAATAGTTATATAATTATATATATTAACAAACCGATACATAATTTAGTAATAGTTATATAATAATTTTAGAGAATTATTATGTTCAGTTTTGGTGATCGTAGCGAAAAATAATAATAATTATTGGAAATAAGTAATTTCTGTTCCGCTACATATAATGTCTTATTTATTAGAAAATGCTACAAACATATTATTCAGAGGCATAATCAAAGTCATTCGAATCATCTGTAGAACTCTCGGGTGAATCATCACCAAACTCTGTAATATAGTCTTCAGAGTCATCATGGACCGTTTCATCTGGTTGTTCTGTTATATCTATAGAAAGGTCAATACCAAGTTCAATACCGAGTGATCCAAGTATTCCTGGCCCTGCCTGCTGCATAGGATTGTGTTCTGATGGTCCATTGAGTCTACCTCGTGGGTTTATGGATGCCACAGTAATCCAATTGTTTCATCTGTTTGAGACTTGTGGGTATGCTAGATAACATACGTGATCTGCTTGTAACCCAAGAATGAAAGGATCGTATTTTTGAAGCTTACATCTACAATTAATAGACGTAACACCAAACTCATTGACACGCACACCGGTTCCTATAGTTGTGTCGTACCAATCACAGTTGAACACTATGCACTTCAAACCCATAAGTCCTGGGTAGCTCACCTCCAATATCTCTCGTCGAACACCATAGTAAATCGTGTCACCAGACGTTGAAGAAACACCATAATCAAAAGTCGGTCTTTTCATCCCCTCATGGAGAATTTTGAAAGCATAGCCTCTTGTGCAATACATTGGATATGAATTTGCAACAGAGACTGGACCCATTACAAACTCTTGTAACCATGTCGGAAACTGTTGCCCAAGTGAAGAACACTTCGTAACCTGTATTCTAATTTCGTGTTACTAACATTGATTACAAATTTTAATATAGCGTCAACTGTTTGAATCAAAATTTATTAAACTTACAAAGAATTTTAGCCATTTAGTGAACTCGCCATCTTTGATCCCGTACAATTCTTAATCAGACATGTGAGGATAAGCTGCTCTTAATTGGGCCATGTAAATCCTAAAAGTAAAATTTTTAATTATAAATATGAGAAATCTATACACAAATGATAATGTGCAATAGAGAAACTATACGAATCATACCGCTCTAGTTCTTCAATTTCGACAAAGTTATTCACAATATACAGATGCATGTGTTTACTTTTTGTCGTACTCAGTTTCCTCTGTTTTGCTTTTCCGCTTAACCTACAAACCTGAGAAAATGTATCGGGGGCAAATGCAGGATAAACTGGGTGTTCGCCACATTCATCATGTCGAGGTGGTCTACGTCTCTTTGTTTGCACTTCCGGATGAAAGTACATTGAAGAGAAATTCGCGGTTTCTTCATTTAAGCACTGTGCAACGATGGAACCCTCGACTCTGCTCATGTTTTTCACTTTCTTCTTTAAGTGAAACATGTATCGTTCAAACGGATACATCCGGCGGTATTGAACTGGTCCACTTAACTCTGTATTGGAATCGCCTGGCCATTCAGTCGATATACAAATTACCAAATGATAGAATGACAATCTACTTACCTGCTTCTCGTGGTAGATGGATGAGAAGATGTTCCATAACATCGAAGAATGACGGAGGAAAAATCTTTTCAAGATTACACAAAATAACTGGAATTTTGTCGTTCGAGTTTTTAATCTCGTCTACAGTGAGACTACGCGAACACAAATCCCGGAAAAATGCTTTGATACCTGTGTATTTTATAAGCTTATGTTAAGTTGCAAAGTTGTTTACACTAACTATATGGTACTACAATTAAAATTGTACCTGCAACAACTTCATGTACAGGTCGCGGTAGCAAATTTGAAAAGGAAAAAGGGAATAATCTTTGTATCACGACATGGCAATCATGACTTTTCATCCCAATAAATTTTCCCTCTGCACTCTCTACGCAGTTGCGCAAATTCGAGGCGTAGCCATCAGGAAATTGCACATTATGTTTTATCCAATCAAAAAATACCACCTATTTTTCATATAATTAGTTGATAAATTCAAAATATCAAGTAAATTGCATTTAGTATTGAATAACATACGTACCTTTTTCGAAGCATCCATACGGAATATTGGACAAGGAACAACTTTATTCTTACCTCGTACATGAAGTGATCTTCTATCACATATATCAGGTAAGTCTAGTCTCGATTTCAAATTATCCTTCGTTTTCCCCTTCACATTCAGAAATATATTTATAATATTCTCAAACACATTTTTTCAATGTGCATAACGAATAGACAATGCCGTAGCAGGTGGGTTCTCCAATACGGAAATTCCCAAAATATACTCTTCTTATGCCAGTTGCGATACTCTCCAACACCATCAACAGGAGAGTGACCATTTCCCCCACAATCCGTAGTTTTTTCTGCACCAAAATCTCGAAGTTGGGTTAATATTGTACGGCCATCTGGTTCTGGAGGTGGACCGTTTATCACTTTCTTATTCTTTGTGAACAATGTTGTGCTTTTCCGATATGGATGATCCATGGGCAGAAAACGCCGGTGACAATCGAACCAACAAGTTTTTCTCCCGTGTTTTAATTGGAATGCTTCTATGCTGTCCTAACACGTTGGACATGACATTCTCCCATGTGTCGTCCACCCAGACAACATTCCATAGGCAGGAAAATCACTTATAGTCCACATAAGGACGACTTTCATCGTAAAATTAATCTGACTATACACATCAAACGCTTTTACGCCACTCTCCCATAATTGGTGCAACTCATAAATTATTGGCTGTAAGAACACATCTAGTGATTTTTTTGGATGATCCGGCCTTGGGACTACAAATGTCAGGTATAGGATTTCTGACTTCATACAAAGTGAGGGCGGTAAATTGTATGGTGTAACAATCACCGGCCAAACAGAATATTGTCTACCATGTTTCCCGAATGGACTAAACCCATCTGTACATAAGCCGAGATACACATTCCTGCTTTCGGCAGAAAAGTCAGGATAAACTGACTTAAAATGTTTCCATGCCCACGCATCTGAAGGGTGTGCAATCTCTCCATGTGAATTAGTTCTGCATGCCTTCTCATTGCAGCTGCAGTACGCTCTGACTGATATAGCCTTTTCAACCTTTCTCCTAATGGCAAATACCACATCCGCTTGTATGGGACCCGATTTCTACCATATGTTTCCTGAAACCGAGGTTTACGACAAAATCTACATTGCAACATATCTGAATTCTCTGTCCAGTAGATCATACAATTATCCATACATACATCTATCATCTCGTATGGTAACCAAAGTCCGGCTACCAATTTCTGAACCTCCGTGTACGAACTAGGAGCAATATTATCTTTAGGTAGACTCCTGCTAAACAAATTAGCTATCGCATCAACACATGTCTCTGCTAAATTGTAGTCTGTCTTGATATTCATCAAGTCAGTTGCAGTCGATAACGGAGATATGCCGTCCTCACACCCACCATACAACGGCTTCTTTGCTGCATCCAACATATTATAAAAACTCCGTGCTTCTAGATTTGGTTCTTCCCCTCTATTTATTCCCTCCTCAAAAGCAGGAATATTCTCTCTAAATGCATCGTTAACCATCTGAATTGAACCAACTACGTTTTCGCCTTCCACAGTCGAATCCACTTCCACACCATTAAAATTCATTACCACTTCTGTCATTAACCATACATTCAGCTTCTACATGCATAGTTTCTCCGCTACCTAAACCATTATCTATATTTGCACTAGTACTAGAAAAATTATCCATAGATGGATCCTCTGCATGCGAGTACCATACTTTATACCCACTAATAAAACCTCTACTATACAGATGGAGCCAAACTTGTTTTACAGAAACAAATCTCATATTTTTGCATTTACGGCAAGGGCAATACATCTTACCTGTTTCGCGTGTAATGCTTTGATTTCCCGCGAACTCCATAAATTGTTTCATCCCATCTGCATACTCTGCGGTAAGTAACCCCGTTTCAGGATCGTTTTTTTCTTGATCCATCCAAGCTCGAAAATATATATTTGACATTTTGTGTTCTACTTATTGAAATATCGAAGGTGTAGCCACAACATGATCGTTTGTGCTTATGAATATGCATTTTCCTACCGTTTTTGACGGTTTTTGACAGTCTTACCTACTTTCGGTTACACTGGAAACGGACATATGAAGAACGTTTTTACTGGTATCGTCGGTAGATGTCGGAAAACTAAGGTTGTGGGTGGTTGTCGGAAATGCTGTCGGTTAATGTGGTCGATAACAGTCGGTATGTTAAGGTTTTCGGTGGTTGTCAGAAATTTCCGACCACTTCCGACAACGCTTCGATATTTGTCCAAACTGTGGCCTATTGTCGGTTTTTGTGTCGGAAAAATCCGACAAACAAATTCCAGTCGGAACGGTGGCCGGTTTTTAACCTGTTTTCTTGGAAAGACACATGGAAAATCCGTCCAAGAGTGCACAAAATCCGTGGGAAATTGCTATGAATTTTGATGTAGTAGAACTGAAAAACAGGTAGGTACCTTTATCATTTGATAGAGACCAGTCCCATGAATGTTCCACGAGAATTGAAACCATTCTTTTGGAAAATATCTCTAACAAAGTGAGTTCTTTTGCTGCATCTGATTCCATTTCTCCCATTACTTTCCTCGCAAGACATTCACTACAAGAAAACACGCCTTTTGCGATGGCAAAAGGCATTGCAAGGCTGTCGCAATAGGCAAAAAGAAACGCTCTTGCGATGGCAACATAAATGTCGTAATTTGCGTGCCGCAAACATAGATTCGTAGCATAGACGTCGCAAGTCTTGCGAGAGAAAGAAAACGTCGCAAAGGCCTAGCATAACAGTGTGTCGCAAAGGCCTAGCAAAGCCTGCGACGCCCTTGCGGGAGCTCGACCTGCGACTCCCTTGCAAGGGCGGGCCATGCGAGGGCCTTGCGGGAGCCAGGCCTGCGACTCCCTTGCAAGGGCGCGACTGCGACGGCCTTGCGGGAGCCCGGCCTGCGACTCCCTTGCAAGGGCGCGTCCTGCGACGGCCTTGCGGGAGCGCGACCTGCGACTCTGTTGCAAGGGCGCGTCCTGCGAGTCCCTTGCGAAAACGTGTCCTGCGACGTCTTTGCGACGTCTTTAAAATTTATTAAAAATAAAAATAATATTTTAAATATTTTAAATAATAAATTAAAATTAAAAAAAGTTTTTTCAAATTAAAAATATTTTTAAATAAAAAAAATTACAAAATGTTTTTGATAAATAAGAAATCTTGTGAGCCGTCTAAATTTCCCGACCCGGATCCGGTGTCTTCGTCTGCAGCGTTGATTTCGGCAAATGCATCAGCTAGCTCTGGATCTTTCTTGGCGAGTATAGACCACAAACGATCATAGGTCGTGATCTTCTTCTTAGCTTTGGCAAGCTCGGTGTTTGTCCGATCCAACTCTTGGGTCTGACGGTCGACAATTTGCCACAGGTCACTGGTTGCCGCAGATGATTGGGAGAATCCTTCTGGTGAGATACACTGCTCAATCCTGGACCCAAGAGAACATGTTCCAAATATTCTCCCTTTTTTACGGGGAGCGATCTAATAAAAAAATAACAATATTAAGTTAGTTTAATTTAGCAAAAATATAAGTAAGAAGAAAAATTTAAAATGTAGTTTACCTCGGAGTAGATCTGGTTCTTTTGTGCCGTAGATAATCCCCCGGATGCTGAGCTCTCATCACCGCCTTCTTGAGTCAATTCCTGCAACTTTGCAGTGACGTCGTTGTAATGCTTCTCGGATTTTTTGTCAACAAATTCTCCGGCCTTGTTCCGCTTGGTGATGTACAGAGTGCCTAGGATATCAGGGTGCGTGTCCCCCGATTCCTCTTGCTGTGAAATTGTAAATTAAAACAATAATTGTTTAAATAAATGTAAATTATATGTAAAAATATTTACCAGTTTGCGAGCCCGAGGTTTGAACGATGTTCTGCCCGAGCAATGGTTGTGGGGACCGGTCCCATCAGGGTCAGCTAACCGAGCTGCTCGACAGCTTGCGCTTTTCTTCTGAGACTTAGGATCCTCCTAATAGCGAATCAAGCCTTCCCAGACCGAATCTTTGAACCACTGTGGCATTGCCTTGTTGCCCTTTATCTTCCACTTACTCTTCCATCGACCCACCTGATCGTTCATCCGTCTACGCAAGACCGCCTCGAACTCTTTCCGGACTAGACCAGTAATAGAAATTTCCCAGTGAAAACGTTGCTACAAAAAAGAATGTAAAATTATAAGAATGAAAGTGTAAAATTCTTATAAACAATAAATTAAAATAATGAAATTTTTTAACCGCAAACGTTCTGAACAATCTGTCGATGATGTGGATAGGAGTTTATCTAAAATTAGCATGCGGTTCCTGGAAATCCCGTTCAAAGATTTCCCGAACCGTCGTAGGCAAATCTCCATCGTCATCGAACCTACGTTAGTATATTTTTATATATTATAAAATTACGAA
Organism: Lepidium sativum; assembly: GCA_023374145.1. Classification (NCBI taxonomy): domain Eukaryota; kingdom Viridiplantae; phylum Streptophyta; class Magnoliopsida; order Brassicales; family Brassicaceae; genus Lepidium; species Lepidium sativum. The sequence goes on along the minus strand of JAKUCM010000139.1, from coordinate 49,242 downwards.
TAATAAATGGCTAAATTTGTAAAATAATAATAAAATATATTACCACAAAGTCCTCGGTGGACGGTTAGGATGAAGATTAGGAAGAAATTTGTGCACCGGATCTGACAGGATGTCCTCGATTGTCATCCCCGCAGTAGTGTCTGGTGTCAGGTACTGTTGCTCACCGGGACCTGCATGACCAGTATCAGCAACAGGCGAAAACCCCGGGAGAGATCCGTAACTGCCACCAGGGGTTGGTGGAACCGATCTAGAACCCGAGCCAGGAGTCGCCGGAGGGTACTCACCGACATCAGATAGATATCGCATGTATGGATTATGAGATCTAGACATCTGACACGAAAAAAAATTGGAAAAACAAATCCGATAATTGTAACACCGTTAACTAAATCCGATAATTATCTAATAAATTTGGAAAAATTCCCAAAAATTCCAAAAAATTCTGAAAATTCCTAAAAATTCCGAAAATTCCTAATAATTCTGAAAGTTTCCGAAAAATTCCTAAAAATTATCTAAAAATTCCTAAAAATTATCTAATAACTTACAAAAAATTCCGAAAATTCCTAAAAATTCTGAAAAATTCCGAAAATTCCGAAAATTCTTAAAAATTCCGAAAAAATTCCGAAAAAAATCGAAAAAATTCCGAAAAACATTCCATAACTAGATCCGACTTATAGGAGCCTAAATCTAAAATTCCATACCTAGATCTAACTAATTACATCCTAGATCTAAAATTTAAAAAATTGATGAAAAAAAAATGCTCACAATGAACGGCGAGGAAGAGGGAGAAGGAGGAGGTGGCGAGACCCCAGCGGCAAGTTCCGGCGGCGAGGCGGCGAGGCGGCGAGACACCGGCGGAGAGAGAGAGAGCGAGAGAGAGAGAGAGAGAGAAAGAAAGAGAAAGAGCGAAAGAGAGGAAGAGGGGAGAAGGGAAAGAGAGAAAGAGAGGAAAAGAGAAGGAGGGAAAGAGGAGAGACGGGAAAGAGAGGACGAGAGGAGGAGGAGTCGGAGGCGTCGGAATCGCCGGAGGAGAAGAAAAAGAGAAGAAGAAAGAGGAAGAATCGGGGAAGAAGAAATTCTTTTTTTGTTTTAATTCACGGGGCCGTCGCAAGAGACTCGCATGGCACGCGATAGCCTTGCGACGTCCCTTGCAACATACGGACGCGGGACGTCGCAAGGGAGTAGCAAGGATTTAAAATTTTGAAAATTTGCTACTCTCTTGCGACATCCAGACCATAGATTTTGCAAGGGAGTAGCAAATTTGAAATTTGAAAACATGCTACACCCTTGCGTCATCCGGACCCGAGATGTCGCAAGGGAGTAGCATGTTTTTCAAATTTTAAATCCTTGCTATGCCCTTGCGACATCGCGGGTCCGGATGTCGCAAAGGAGTAGCATTTTTGCAACTCCTTTGCGACATCCGGACCCTAGATGTCGCAAGGGCATAGCAATTTTTTTTTAAAAAAATTAAAAGGTCCGGAGACCTTTTACGGTTTTTTCTTCTACAAATAAAGATTTACGAGGCCCCTGCCTTCGTCTAATGTCATTTCCCGCAAAATAGTATAAATGCAATTTTGCGGGATTTTCCAGACGAAGGTAGGGGCCTCACAAGTCATTATGCATAAAAGGTAAGTTGTGAAAATGAATTGACTTGGAGGGTTATTTATAGGGGATCTTGCTACGGAATTGCAATGTTTCGTATGCTACATAACAAGGGTGTAACAAAATGTGGTGTCGCAATGTTATTGCAGGAGTCTAGCATATTTGTAAAAATAATTTAAACAACTAAATGTTCGGTTTAACAACTACAATGAGATAGTAGGTCTAAAATCTTATTTAAATTTCAATTATTCTTCAACGGTGTCTTCCTCTTCTTCTGTGTCTTCCGCAGATTCGTTGAACTCATCAGAATCTTCAAGCTATTCCGTTGTATTATTAGGGACAACGTCTTGTACTTCTTGTTCTGCATGTATGATTTGTTCCGTTGACTCAACAGCTACAGCAAGTTCTGATGATCTTTCTTGTTGCATGACAACATCATCAGCTTCTATCATTATACGACCTCTTGGATTCACTTTTATAACAGAAAACCACTTCTCACGCCTTTGCCTTATACGAGGATAGGGTATAAAACACACTTGTTCTGCCTGACATGATAGAATAAACGGGTCAAACTTAGAATACGTCTTGTTTCCATTTACGTCTGTTACCCCTAATTTATTAGAGCGTACTCCTCGACCGGCCGTCGTATTGTACCAAAGACATTGGAACAATACGGATCGCAATACAAGTACTCCAGGAAAGGTGACCTCTATAATTTTGTTCAAAATGCCGTAAAAGTCATTTTCACCGGGAACATGAATTCCGTAATTTGCCGTTGATCTATTGGAACCATGGTCGTACGTGTGAAACGTATAGCCGCGAGTGAAATACATTGGAGCAGTCACGATTCTGGCAATAGGATCATCCACAAGCTCATGCAACCATAAAGGCATAGGTTTGCCAGAACATCCGTTCTTAACCTACAAAATAAAAATTTATAACTTTGCAGGAATGATTTTTGAAAATGTTAATGTATTTAATATAAATCATACTTACATAGTATTTTAGCCAACCAGCGAAATCACGTTCTTTGTAGGTGTCATACTCTGTTTCTTGCATGTTGGGAAAGGCTTCACATATCTGGTTGTCAAACTCACTGTAGATATATCACGTATGAATTATATGTAGATCAATAAACAATAGTATATAAAATATTTTATCAAAACACCTCTCAAATGGCATCACGTCTTCACAATTTCGCAGTATGTACGTGTGAGCTACACGAGAGTACGTGTGATATTCCCAATAATCTTCCTTTAATTTCCCACCAAGCCGCCCTACCTGACGAAATATTTCAGGAACCGCAATTGCATATAATGTTGCAACTCCTCCATCGTCGTATCGTCCTACTTGGGTTCTTTTACTTTGAACGGCTGGACTAAAGTAATACGATGTGAAATGTGATGTTTCCTCAATAAGACTTCCAGCCACAATCGATCCTTCCACTTTTGCTTGGTTTTTAACTTTCCTTTTAAGATGGCCCATGAATCTCTCGAACGGGTACATCCATCTAAATTGTACGGGCCCACCGAGGGCAGCTTCGTGTGGTAGGTGGATTGGGAGATGTTCTATCACATCAAAAAATGCAGGAGGAAAGATCTTTTCCAAATTACAAAGCAACAATGGAATGTTACTTTCCAATTGAGCAATGCCATCCAATGTTAGTGTTCGGGTACAAAGATCCCTAAAAAATGCACCGATCCCTAAATGTAATAAAATCATTATTAATAGCCAATCAATGTATAGTAAGAAAAATTAAACAAATCAAAACAATAGAATCATTTACCGGCGATTGATTCATGGACGATAGTTGGAAGCAGCTCAAGTAATGCGAAAGGAAGAAGTCGCTGCATGAATACATGACAATCGTGACTCTTCATACCAGATATTTTTTTACCTTGCTCTATACACCTTGCAAATTTAGACACGTAGCCATCCGAAAACTTGACATCTGAAGAAATCCAACAAAACAACGCTTGTTTAGCTTCTCCTGACATACGGAATATCAGAATTGGTTGCTTTCCATCCGTTGTGATATGTAGTTCGGGTCTTGCACAAATTTCGGCCATGTCCAACCTAGCTTTCAAATTATCTTTACTTTTGCCCTGTACATTTATAATCGTATTCATCACGTTGTCAAAAAAGTTTTTAACAATGTGCATCGGATCAAGATTGTACCGTAGCAAGTGATCTTTCCAATACGGGAGTTCCCAAAAGATACTCTTCTTGTGCCAATTATGAGATTCACCGTATCCGTCAGGCATGTTTCCTACAACGTGCCAATTTCCCCAACGTTCACATGTTTCCTGAGCACCATAATGATCTATTTGCTCCAATACTTCACTGCCTGACATGTATGTTGGTGGAGGAACACGCACAACCTTATTTTTCTTGAACAATTTCTTGTTCCTTCTATATGGATGATGCATGGACAAAAACCGCCTATGACAGTCAAACCAACATGATTTCTTCCCATGCTTTAATTGAAATGCATCTGACCAACCCATACAATATGGACAAGATAGCCTTCCATGGGTCGTCCATCCTGATAACATACCATACGCCGAGAAGTCACTTATTGTCCCCAACAAAACAGCGCGCATGTTGAAATTCTGCTTCTGCGCGTAATCGAATGTGCATATACCCCTATACCATAACTGCTTAAGTTCGTGTATCAGAGGTTGCAAGAACACATCGAGGGAACGCTTCGGATGACTAGGACCTGGCACTAGAATAGCCATAAACAAAAGTTCTCTTCTCATGCACATATCCGGTGGAAGATTATACGGTGTCAATATGACATGCCATAGAAAATATTGTCTACCGGATAAACCAAATGGGCTAAATCCATCAGTGCATAAACCTAGATATACATTCCTTGACTCTTTAGCAAAGTCAGAATGCACCGCTTGAAAATGTTTTCACGCCTTTGCATCTGAAGGATGTGTAACCTCCTCATCTTTTACTTTATGTTCATCATGCCATCTCATTGCAGATGCGGTTCTCTCCGATTGATATAATCGTTTCAGCCTATCAGTGATTGGAAGGTACCACATACGTTTGTATGGGATACGCGTCCTTCCGTTCGTTGCACGGTATCTTGGCTTTCCACAAAAACGGCATTCCTGCAGCTTATCATCATCTTTCCAAAAAATCATGCAATTTTCACTACAAACATCTATTATTTCAGATGGTAATCCTAGATCCGCAACCACTTTCTGCATTTCATAATAACTCGCAGCAGAATTATTATCTTCCGGCAAATACTCTTTAAGCAAATCAGCAAATTGATTCATACTTCTCTCGCTTATGTTTCATTCACTTTTAATAGACATTAGCCTAGATGCTAATGATAGTTTAGATAAACCATCTCTACATCCCTCATAGATGGGTTGATTAGCAGCATCTAGCATATCATAAAATTGTTTTGCTTCCGGGTTAGGTTCTTCCGTAATATTTTCAACAACACCAGGAAAATACCCATGATATGCATCTGTAACCATATCATGTGACATATTTCCTTGTAGATGAGCGTAGTTTTCAAACATACTACCACCATAGTTGTTATTAGCATATTCTTGACTCCCTAAATCATTACTACGAGCACCCATATTACTACTTTCACCACCCATACTATATCCTTCCCCATGCGAAAACCAGACATAATAGTTTGGAGTAAATCCTCTATCATAAACGTGTCTTTTTACCATATCGATATTCAAATATTTCTTGTTCCCACACTTTAAACATGGACAAAAAATGTTACCATCATTTGGAGTATGTGGGTTATTTGCCGCCTGATTTATAAATGCCCGCAACCCATCTCGGAACTCCTTCGTCACTTCTCCAGTCTCCATATCCCTTATGTTATACATCCATCGTCGTAAAGTGAACACTTCATGTTCCGACGTCATTATTTCCCGAATCGTAATTTATTTAAATTTTTTTGCACACACAAATTTCTCTCTCTAGATTATCTCTCTTATTAATTATTGTTTGGTGTAAATAAACAATGTCATGTGGAGATATTTATAGGGAAATTCAAAAGGTCTGCTACGGATTTGCGATGTCGCTAAAGGCACACGCAGAAACCATGCAAATATCTAGCAAACCTGCGATGGAGAACATGTCTCGCGAAAACGTCGCAAGTTTGCAATGGGTTTGCGACATTTTTACAGGCCTCGCATAAGTGTCGCAAACGACTTGCAATGACGTCGCAAACTTGCGACGTTTTTTCGGCATCACAAGTTTGCTAGGCCATTGCGATGCCCACTTTGACCTCGCATGGGTGTCGCAATGGCATAGCATTTTTGCGACACCAAAATGGTGTCGCAAATTTCCCTAGCAAATGCCATTTTTTCTTGTAGTGATTCAATTAATATCTGCAACATGTGATGATGTGCATTTGAGATGATTAATCTTATTATCATGAGAAAAGGTTCAAGACAAAAATGGATGACTTTGTTATTACTTTTATTTTATTTTTAAACCTTGCTTGATGTTTCTTTGACGTCAAGGTAACCTTTTCTAGCTCCTTCCTCCATGTAAGTGCGGGCGAAGAGATCGACGTCTTCAAACATTCTTAATTTTAAACCTTATGGACCCAACAACTGGAATGTTAAGTTCCCGACATGTTATGAGACTTCTTGCTTTGAATAAACAAGTTGTTGTCCCCAAATAGTCTTGATATGCTCTTGGTGACTCCAGAGATATTATTTGCATTAGCCATCTCTAAATTCACATCAACATCCACTGAGATTATAGCTTTGCATCCCAATAAGCTTGTCCGAAAAACTGGTCCATATCTATTATTTTGTTTTAGAAATAAATGACAAGGGAGGGACAACCCATAATGCTGGGAGGAAGTTTTCCATTAGTTTTTGGATTTCTTAAATCCAATGAAATAGCTTCACCATTATGAATGAAACTATCACAGTCAATAATGAATAAACCTTGACCATGTTAACTCACTACCTTTCTTTCCTTCAACTAATTTGAAGATGGAGGTACTCTCTATATACTAGTGAATAATCTGTATGAATAATTCAGCATGTGTACGTACGTAATTTTGAGTAAAGTTAATGAGTCGGTTGAGAGATTGGTTGGTGCAGTCATTAAATCAATTTTGAATCATTAACTCTATACTTCATCAACGTTAGAATTACTTCGGCTACTTGCGATTTGACTCAAACAATTCTAGCCTCAACTGGGCTTGTAAAAGCTTTCTTTCACTTGCAATTCAGTTCAAAGTTCTATATATATATATGAAAACACACAGCTGGGTTATATATCATTTTGTAAGAAAACACAGTTGTATGCATGTGTTTTAGAGAGTTAAACAAAGTTGTTATAGGAGTTTTAAATTAGATTTTGTCAACTCATACACATGTTTAATCGGATTTACTTTTAGACCGCGCCCCGATAACATTATTAATTCATAATGATACATACATAATTATCATGATGTGATAATGACCAAGTGATTGTCATGTGGTTTACGCACCCGGGTTGTTGATAATAATATTGTATCGCAACAATCATCTGTTACATGGAAGTGCATACATTATAATAATTATATGAATTAATAACAGAGTAATTTATAAAACGACAGCAGAAAGCTTTGTATAAAATGACATGGATCAATGGGGACAAGATCTAAAAATCTCAAAAATATAAAAAAATATATTACGGAAAACATAACCATTTTCATTTTTTGTTGGGAAGATTTTTCATTAATAATTCAATATTTTTTTGCGTAATGATTAATAAATTGGTAAAGAATAAACAATGACCATTATGTTACTTGCAAATTTGTAAAGAGTAAATGACAGTCTGGACGTATACGAAGTCAACTAATCGGAAAAGAGATATAAATGTATCTTGTTTATTTTCTTTTAAACAATTAGATCTCGATCTGTAATCAAAATCCATATTATAAATCTTCCTATTTCCTTTTTTCTATTTATATCTTGTCTAAAAATGAATTTGTTAAGCAAATAATTTTTAAAATAAAATCAAATTAAAACTTGTATGTAAGGAATAATTTGTTATCTCTTCCTTTTCATGCATAATTTAATTATTATAATTTTATATTTCTGATAATTTGACAATCACGACTGGATCATACAAGTTTTTAATGGAAAATTAGTGAATAACATGAAAGTTAATTGAGAAAATAACATATATATATATATTAAAAATATTGTCATCCTTTTAAAAAATTTGTACGATATATTTTAATATATTATCAAAGTAACACATTATCTGCTAACATATATATTACCTGATAAATCAGATATGACTAACACATATACTAATTGAAGACATATATTAATCGTAAACATATATATTATATCTGCTAACACATATAATGCCAAATTTATTGTGAAGGAAGAATATGTCCCAAACTTTTTGTATGAAAGATATGAACCTCCATACTTAGATAACCCGAGTAAGATATTATGCGTGCATCAAACGCAAAAGAGAACACACCAATTTATTATAAGTTAATAATTTTATTGCTAAGTTAATTGATAACTAGATAATAGTTTTGATGATATCTTGATTTACAGTAGAAACCTGGGGGATATTATATCTCTCCTTGAACTGGTCTTTGAGACTCTCCGGAAAGAAGGCCTTTGCGCCAACCTTAAGAAAATCATGTTTTGCACTAATGAATAGATCAAGAAAAGGTCAAAGCAATCCAATATTGGCTGACCCCAACCACAATCGACCATGTCCGCAGTTTTCACAGACTAACAAGCTTCTATAGGAGGTTTAGGACCATCACTGTGCCACTTACCGCAATCATCAAGAAAGACGTGTCGTTCAAGTGAGGACCGAGCCAAGCAGGGGCATTCCAGCGGCTCAAGGATAGTCTTACCCAAGCACCCTATATTGTCCTTACGAAATTTTGACTTCACGTTTGAAGTTGAACGTTATGCATCATTTCTGAGAATTGGAGTTGTTCTTACACAAGGAGGGCAAACTTGGGTTTACTCTAGTGAAAACTTGAGCAGAGAACCTCTCAACTACCCGACATACGAAAATGAGCTCTATGACATAGTTCGTTCGTTGGAGACTTGGTAGAAATACTTGTTGGCCAAGGAATTTGTGATTCATACAGATCTAGACACGTTGAAGCATCTGAGAGGCCTGACTGATCTCAAGAAGAGACACACCTGCTGGCTCGAGTTTGTCGAGACGTTCCCATACATGATCAAATATAAGAAAGGCAAAGGCAACATGGTCACCGACACTCCATCAAGGCGACATGCCTTAATCTCCACCATGGAAACTAAGGTATTAGGTTTTGAGTCCATAAAATCACAATATGCTAATGAAGCAGATTTTAAGGAAATATTCAAAGTATGCGGCCAAGGAGTTTATGGTGATTTCTACATATATGAAGGATTCATTTTCAAGAAGCGTTGGTTGTGTATTACACAAAGTTCCATCCAGGAACTATTGCTCACCGAAGCACAGGAGGAAAGCCAATGGGATACTATGTTAAGCTTGCTTAAGGAACATTTCTTATAGCCGCACATGAAATGGCACGTCGTCAGCCACTGCCATAATTGTATTGTGTGCCTAAAGGTTAATTCCACGTCACTGCCATAAGTGTATCGTGTGCCTAAAGGTTAATTCCATGTCACTGCCTCACAGACTTTACATGCCTTTACCTATACGTGACATCCCTTGGGTAGATGTTTTTATGGATTTTGTCTTACATTTGCTGAAGTATCAAAAGCGGGAAATCGTGACAAGGCCAATGACGCATCTCATATCGCGACCTTCTTCTTTTGGGAAATCGTCACATTACATAGGATACCACAAACCATCGTTTTAGACCACGACCTTAAGTACCTAAGTCCTTTGGAAAATCCTTAGGAAAAATATAGGGACCAATCTGCAATACTCAACTAGTTGCCCTCCGCAAACTGATGGCTAAATCAAAGTGTTCAACTGCACCGTCTACCCTTTGCTACATGTTGTCGTTGGACATAATCTTAAGAGTTGGGCCAAAGTCATACCTTACATCGAGTTTTATTACCACTACACCGTTCATTCCACCACCAACCGATCATCTTTTGTTGTTGTATAAGGATTCCAGCCATTGTCCACACTCGACCTCAAACCGTTGGCATCGCCGATCATCGTCAACCAGGACAGGAACACCAAGGCTGATTACATTCGGGAGCTTCACACCAAAGTTAAGACGACCATATAACCACATACCACCAACTACAAGGCCCATGTTGAGAAGGGACGTAGAGAGGTCATATTCCAACCCATAGATTGGGTGTGGATACACTTACAAACGGAACATTTTCCTAAACAAAAGAACTGGAACAAGAAGCTAGCACCACGCGGGACCAAACCATTTCAAATGGTGGAACAAATCAACAATAACGCTTACCGCGTCGACCTATTGGCACATGTGAAGGTACACCCCATGTTTAATGTATTTTGATTTATCTCTTTATGGTGCATATGTGAAACCGATTCGATGCCAAATCTTTCTCAAGGGGGAGAAAATGATAAGACCATTGACCTCAACTACCTACTCATGTATGCTATGAGTTGAATCCCCCCTTAGTTGATGGACCAAGTACACGCTGCAAGATCAGCTCTATTCGGGAAAAATTCATCGATGGAGTCGGACCATTACTCGAATTGATCATACCCGCAGTCGAGACTAATCAAGCATTGACTGATCGACAGTTCATCAATACTATAGACAAACATCAAGAGATTAACCCAATACATAAAGCGCCTGATCAACTCGCCACCAAGCTCGACTTGCTAACCACACAAACCATACCACGAGTCCTCCAACCACACTTGGTGTTGGTACGATCGCTAGCTAGACCCAGGTACGCATTTGCTTTATTATTTTCGTCCTTTCAGGTACCTTGCTGGACAACTCGGTACCGTAGCTTAGGGTCTAGTTAAGTTTTTTCGGTCCAATTAAACTAGTCTAGTTTCCAATTGTTGTGGAACACACTTGCCTTATTTGGACTCTTTAGAGTCTTTCTTTTGTCTCTTATGCGTTCTGTTTCGTATAAGTGACTTAGTCACTACTTTTCTTTTTTGAGTCTATATGTTGAATTGAGTCTGCCCTAGAAGGCCACAAGCCGAATGAAACTTTTATAAGGTTCATAGACGGCGGTTTGTATTTTTCAGATCATTATCAATAAAGAACAAATTTTATTCTGTTTTCTTTCTAGAAAACAAAGACCTAGCCGCCTCCGATTTCTTTGAGGATTCAACAGCATGATACAAAATCTATTTCAGTGTGAATTCCTGTTAGATCGGATCAAACTAATCACGGATACAATCACCAATCCGTGTGGCGTTCATCACTTCCATCGTACTATTCACTCCCCGATGATTCATCGACTCACAAAGCCTTCTTTAACGGCTTTCAATATGTTTCAAGGAGATAGACTCTTTGAAATATTTTTGAGAAGCCTTATCCGAGAATCATCACCTCTGATGTTCTCATCATCCCTTGAAAAAGAGTAGTTTAGGCTACACGCCGCCACATTTGAACTATAGTTTTTTTTAATTATCACATGCATTTAAATTTATTGTTCAAATTACAAAAGCACATAAAATTGGATCAACTTGAGAATTAATTACTGTAATAGTCCAATATGATGTCTGACTTACTGTAATAGCACATTTTACCCTTCAAAATAGTGGGCATGTGGATATGACGGGATCATTAACCGTAGATCATCGTCAACTAAGTAATGTTTATATTCGGTTGTTGAGTTTTTCGCTAAATACACGAAGATAAAGGGAAGATGGACTTTTTTGGGAAACATATCGAAGAGAAAGGAGAGACGAACTTCTTAGACATGTTTCAGCTGCGAAAACTTAACTACTCGTCCAACAATAAAGCACCTAACGACCACTCAAGGCGTTCACTTAAACAACCATCTGATGATCATGAATACATGGGATCACTTATCCAGGTGGTCAAGATGATACAAAGATAATTAACCTATGAAGTTAAATTATTTGGATTCTTAACTCAAGGCGTTCACTTCGACAACCAGCTCCGGAGGATCATCGAAATTGAATCAGCCCAAAAGAAGCTTAGAGCCGAAAGTTTAGAAGTTGGACATTCTGCGCTAAGGCCTTATTCACAACAACGCCAAATATCGAGCAACACATACCATTTTTTCTAAAGCGAAAAAATATTTTTCAAAACTTTGTAAACTAAAGATGTTTTGTTAAAAGTTTATGTAAGTATTGTAGGTTTGTTAGTTCATTGTAGATTTTTTTTAAAGGGTTGTAGATTTTTTTCAAATTACTTTTTTCGAGATACATGTAGTAAAAAATGTGTGATTTGAGTTCTTTCATGCACTTATGGAATTTATATTTTGAAGTGCATAAATTCACTACTTAATCTAAGGATTTAAAACTTAAATCTACAAAACATGCACATTAAACCTACAAAATATGAGTATTAAGCGTACAAAAATAAGTAATAGTTTAAATGAAGATGAAAATTAAATGGTGTCAATGGTCGTTAACGGCGCCGTATATGTAGAAGAAGAAGGTAGGTAGGTGTGCTTCAAATATTGGGGTCAATAGTGTTTTGAACTTCTAGGTTTTATAAAAGGAAAACTTATAAAGAGGCGCAGCAAACCTACAAAATTAAAACAGTAAACTGACATTGAGAAATAATATCTTGTAAAGAAAAACCTACAATCTTGGTAAACTAAAACCTATGATGCAAAAGAATTACGTCCTATGATAACAGGAGAAGTTGAAGTAAGAAAACCTACAAGATGTAAAAGCAAGCCTACAATTAGAGTAGGATGTCTTACACATATAAACCTACCAAACGAATGTATTAAGTATTGAAGACGGGAAACCTACAACAAAAAACATAGAAATAAAAATAAGCCTACAACAAAGCTCTTAGAAACCTACTACATAAAAAATAGAGTAGAAAAGAGTTTGTGAAAAAAGAAGAAAAGAATATTTATAGCTATGACGCACGAAAAAAACACTACAAAACAAGAGCCCTAAGTCGAGAAGAAGAAAAATTTAACCTACAATGTGTGATATATATATCTACAAAAAAAATATATCTTGCAAAACTAAATCTTTAACAAAGTAAAACAAAACCTACAAAAACGAATGTGTTCAGAGTATTGTACGAGAAATATCAAATAAACTAGAAGTTGTAAGCCTATTAAAAAAAAACTACAACAAAGAAACTTACCTAGGATAGTTAAGTCCAAAAAGTAAAACTAGTAAACATAATACTTTGAGAGACGTAAATATACAACGAAAAAATGAAAACCTACATTAGTAGATAATAAAACCTACATAGTTTCAAAATCTTTTGTAGGTTTCTCTCTGGGTGACGTAGAATTATTTATTATTGGCAGTTTCATAATTATTTTTTTGTTTATAAAGGGAAAATGATAATATGGTATTATTCAACACGAAAAATCGGATTTCGAATTTTCATGTTTTTAGAGTATTTAAGTAATAAAACGATTATATTGGACTATTATTGTAACTTATCTTAAATTTAATGTAAGAAAGCACAGTTGTCTAAGAAAATTGTAGAATGAGTTTTAAAATATACTTTTGTCAAGTCATGGACATGTTCAATCAACTTCAAATTTATGTAGTGCTACAATAATGTCTTCTGGACGTGTATATATATAATTGACGCATCCAGATTAAAAAAATAAAAATAAACAACTCCTGGTTATTGTTTCTTCTATCCTCTCATCTTCCCAAAGCTTACGCATACTTACCCCTTCAATTCCTGATGTCTAGAATGAAGACGAAGGAAGTGCAAATAGATGTAGCCGAGAGAGAAGTGATCAAACCTGATTCACCATCATCTCGTGATCATGTTCAACTGTCCATCATGGATATCATGATGCCAGGAATTTACGTGTCCACGATCTACTTCTACAAAGCTGAAGATCTTGTCACTGTTTCGGCAGAAATTTTTTCTTCAAATCTGAAAGATTCTCTGTCGAAGACTTTGTCACGCTTCTATCCACTCTCTGGGCGAATAGAAGGCACCTCCATAATCTGCAATGACGAAGGAGCCGTTTTCACTGAGGCACGCACCGATCTCCTTCTCCCTGATTTGCTAAGAAACATTAACACCTACTCTCTACAAGGATTCCTTCCGGCAATGGCCCCAGGGGATTCTCCATCGGAGTGGCCGTTGTTGAGTGTAAAGGTCACTTTCCTCGGGTCTGGATCAGGAGTGGCGGTAACAGTCACTGTCTCTCATAAGATCTGCGATGCAGCTTCAATGGTGACATTTGCAAAAGACTGGGCCAGCAATACGGTCAAAGGAAAGTCAAATGATGTGGTGGTACCTACTATTGAGTTTGCTGAAACAACCATATATCCTGCTCCTCATCCGTCCGTACAGCTCCCACCAATGGATTTCAGTCATGACGTCGAAAAGAAATGTGCAATCAAAAGACTCTTTTTTGAACCCTCAAAAGTTGCTGAGCTCAAACAAAAGGCTGCAAGTGAAAGCGTCCTTGCACCTACACGAGTTGAAGCTATATCGTCCCTTATCTGGAAATGTGCTAGAAATGCGTCGCGTTCTAACTTGGTGGTTCAAAGGCCAACGGTAATGTATCAGCCCATGGACTTGCGGCTGAGAATTCCAACTACTGTTTTGCCACGCGATGCGATAGGCAACCTACAAACAGTGTTCTTTCTCAAGATGGACGCAGAAGATAAGTTGGAGATTCCCGATTGCGTGGCCGCCTTCAGGAAGGCTAAAGAAGGAGTCAACAAGGTGATAAAAGAGAATATCCAAGGAAATACAATTGGTCAAAAACTGTTGAGTTCCGTTGAACTTTCTATCTCCGATTCACAGGGTGTAGATAATTACGTGATAACTAGCTGGTGCAGAAAGCCTTTTTACGAGGTTGACTTTGGATTGGGTCGTCCGGTCTGGTTAGGAATGGCGTCATATACCATTTCTGAAAGCATGGTTGGTGTCATGTTGATTGATTCAAAAGACGGTAATGGTGTAGAGGCATGGATAGGTTTGCCTGAAGAAGACATGTCCGTGTTTGTCTGTGACCAAGAGCTGCTTACTTATGCCGTTCTTGATCCCCCGGTCCTGATCTAAACAAGACTATTACCCAGATCGCTTTATGATTAATGTAATAACTTCATGGTTTCTAGTTGTCATCTAAAGTCGACAATCATTTCAAAAAATTCATATATTGCTTATTTAACCGCGAGTATAACCAAAGCCGTTCACTAATGTTTTTATAAATATTAATTATACGGAAGTACCTAATAGAATCCGAAACTGCGTTGAGGTACAGAGAAAAAACAGAGAAGGAAATTGCTTTCTATAATGTTTTCGATGTGTCTCATGAGAAGACAATGACCCTTGCTTTTATAGCCATGAAAACAATCCATGGCATCCAAGAAAAAAATCACGCCATAATTGATATAATTGTGAAAATCTGACTCACTTCTTTTTTGTCAACGACCCTAGTGACTTTCAAATCTCACTCATACAATTGCAGATAGGGAATTCAATCTCAGGTGGCTTACAGATTTGTAAAGTAACAACACTATTGGACCACCTCTCAATTTTGAGAATTTGGTTTTCCAAAAAAAAACATATGATGATGCAATCAATAAATTAAATCAAAAAAGAATTAAGGCAAATATAAATAGTTTTATGGACCACAAGCCATTTTTCCTTTCCCAAATCTCAAACCCAGCCTAACAAGGCTCACATATCTGTGGAGTTTGATATTATACTTTCATTTCCAAAATCTTGTTTTTAAAATAGCTAATTTTTGCTTTTAATTTCTTGTGGAATATACCGGGGTACTCCCGATTTTATTATATATAAATTAGATTCTACTCATACTAAAATAGAGAATAAATTTTTAAAGAACTATTTTACGATTTCAAAAAACATAAAACATATTGCCAAGAAACATGTGACTTTGTTGGTTTACCTCTAATTTAACTAAGCACCAGATGGTGAGTTCGAATCCACCTAGCTCTAGTTGGATAACTTAGACTATGGGTCGAGCCGTTAACAATCCAATGGTTACTTGTTGACAAAAAAAAAACATAAAACAATATACCAAATTTCAAATACTTAATTAAACAAAAAAGTTTTACAAACGTAATTACTAAATATCAAAATGGTTGTTAAGTGACCTTGGTCTAGTGGCATATGGTAAATCCATTGAAGACAGACAATGAACAAACGCTAAGCTTGGAGAATCAGAACCCATCATCTCACTAAAAACCTTACCAAGAAAAACCACGTGGGAGAAAAACTTGGCAAGGAAAAAATAACGCGAAGTTTATGTGTGTAGAGGACCTTTGATCAAACTGATTCACGACTCTGAAACTCGCGATGTTGGTGAAGCAATCTACCTAATTAATCTTCACTTCAAATAAACCACGAAAGGATCACTTGCTATCCATTGGATCACTTCCTTGTCCAAACTGATCACCAGCCCTTCTTACTTGATATTTTACTTCTTTTGAGAATATCCGTGGCTTGACTCCTCTAAACCTTAAGAAGAAGATTTCCATGGGATTTTAAAAAGTTTAGACGAGACGGGAATAGAGTAGTATTTGAAAAATTGAAAGTATAAGGTTAGAAGTAGCTTTTTGATTATTTGTGGGTTGCATAAATCTGATTGGAGAATAGCTTATTTTTCCCGCAAGCTTAGTTTGATGAAGGCATTTGCACTCTTGTTCTAGCATATGGCTTGTATGAGCACATCTCGGCTATAGTACCCTTGTCATGAGTATTGTCCTAGTTTTTATTCGTATTTTGTCACAAGTCTTTAATTCCTTTAGCCTTTTTCCTTTGCTAAAACACATAGGACACACTCGACCATTCGAAACACAAAATCGTGTGGACATTTTACCATGGAATCTTGGGGTTGTTCTTTTGAGATTTATCATCTGAATGAAAAAATCGGACACCACATTAGCCACGCCCATGATAACTTTGGCTTAGTCCTGTTCGTGGCCGAGGATAAGCTACTTAATGGTGCTTTGACTTAACATGTTGATCGAGTCTTATGGTTGAGATATAGCAAAGACATTGGAGAGGAATCATCAGCAACATCCGTCATGTCTTTGATACTGCAGAAGCATGATTATGGATCCTTTCTCTTCACACATGTGGACGCAGATTCTCTTCACAAAGGCGGTCTCTCATCACCAAAAAATATCTTGGGACTACTTCTCTTTTACTCAAACTCTTTAGTTTTGACCTCTTCTTCCCATCTATTGCTTCTTTGGAGAATAACCACAACTTGACATATTTGAACCCTCATGCAGAGATTCAAAGATATTAAGTACTTTGTCATGGGGTTTTAAGAAGACTAGAAGATGAATTTGAACATAAGAACATAAAGCAATAGATAATTAAACAACTATAACACAAAGAGTTATGAGTTTAGAGAGTAGCCTTGTTTCCATTATATTATGGCAAATAAAGATGCGTTTGAGACAACCTTGGTTTGTGATTATGTCAAGAGCATATCCATCCCTCTTTCTTCCTTTCATTATTTTAATGTCCAAGAGCCACTTTCCATCTACTTCCTTTGAGATTCCTCACAATTTTGATATATGAGGAAGAAGCAAATGGACTTTTGGGTTTGAGAAAATGAGTAATTGGCATTGGGGGTAAAGAGATTAAAGATAAGGGTTTAGATATAGCCCCTCTGTCTTCTTTGATGAAGACTTGTGATCACTATCCTTTACGGCTTGTCTCATCACCAGCTTGATGTGAAGGTACTTCTCATCAACTTGAACTCATAAACAAGATTAATCTTTATTAGTTTAGTTATATATTTTTTATTTGTTTTAGATACATTTAATCGTTATGTGTTTTATGATGCACAATATGAAAAATTAAAATGTATTTATAGCTATTTTTATCTATCTATTATATGTGATATTTTTTTTCCTTTTGTTTATTTCATAGTTTGATTTGTATATAATTTTATTAATTTTATATATACTTGATATATTAAAGCAATTTATTATGATAATCGGTGTTGTACACAAAATATAGTTTTTACTCTCAAATATTTAGATTTTGACGCATTACAATTTTGATATATATACTTTTTTGACTTATATCATTTAAATTTTTAGACTCATATCCAGTTAGGTTTTTAAACACACATTCATTTAATTTTATATGTGCATTCATTTAAGGTTTTAAACGGATATGATATTATCGATATGATACATATTTTATTTATTCAGACTTTAAGTTATATTTACTACTATAAATACACATATAGTAATAAAATTATTTTTACTAATCCATATATAATTTTAAATAATCATATCATACATTTTTAAAAAATTACACTTCAAACACAAATAACAAATTAGTTATAATTTTAATAATATTTTGTTGAAGTTGATGGCCATATTATCTATAAGCTCTAGATTCATAGTGTAGTAAATTCTCCCACCCTACAAAAATTATTAGATTATATAAGTATTTAAAAGGAAAAAGTGAAATTAATAACAAACTAAAATTATCTACCTTGATAAAGTAAACATTAAGAATTCCAGATCTTACATACTGACAGCCACTTCATTGACGCATGCATAACAGAATGTAATTAAGTTTTTTCGCCACCTTCACCTATGTAGCACCTAAGTAAGCAAGAAAGAGAGATCTGGTCAAAGATTACTAACACCTTTAGAGAAAGAGATGAACCCTGGTACGTAACAGGAGATTTCAATGAGATCAATCAGAACAGAAGCTTCTTACTCAGATATTCGGAACTTCGTTTTGGAAAATGATCTATATGACCTACCCCATTCAGGGAATCCCCTATCTTGGCGCGGGAAGAGAAACCACTTAATCTATTGCAGATTGGACAGAACGCTGGCAAAAGGAGCATGGTTCGAGAAAGTTCCCAAGGCACAATGTGAGTACCTTAGCTATGGAGGTTCAGATTACTCATATCTTTCTTCTCTGATGGAAGGAAAAGACAAGCCGGTCTCTTCCGATACGATAGGAGCCTAAGACATAACAAAGAAGTACATATCTTGATTAAAGAAACCTGGCAAAAACAAGAGAGCCTCTCAGTAGGAAAACGAATTCTCAGCTTGTCGTGGAGAAATTATTCAACGGAAGTTCTTGAGAAAGACTTAGATATTGCCATGAGCGATGCAAGGAATCAGAGGAGAAAATCTTTAAAATCACATCTGACCTGAAACTTTCTTACAAGATAGAGGAAGAGTATTGGCAACAAAGGAGTAGGGTCCAATGGGTACAATCAGGAAACAAAAATTCGGCTTTCTTTCATGCTGTAACAAAGGGTAGAAGAGCAAGAAACATGTTCACAATTACGGTAGATACATAAGGCCATATGGTATACGAAGAAGATGAAATAGGAGAAGTTATTTCAACCTACATTTCCAATCTCTTCACCTCCCAACGCACTGGCGCAAGAGAGATAGTAGAAAGAGCTCTAAACCAACAGGTTTCAACTGAGATGAACAAAAAGCTCGCTGCTTTACCATCAGATGAGGAAATATCTACGATAGTCTTTGCTATAAATCAAGGGAAGGCCTCGGGCCCTGATGGTTTTTCATCTGGATACTTCAAAGAAAACTGGTCAAACATAGGCAAGGAGATAACATCAGAGGTTGGGCAAATCTTTGAGTATGGTGAAATGCCAGGAAATCTCAATCGTACTTATACAAGGTTAATCCAAAAAAACAGAAAACACAAGAACAGTGACAGACTTTCGTGCAAGATAATATCAAAGATTCTAACAAGAAGGCTATAACAAATTCTGGCACACCTTGTAACACCCGTCTCCCGACACTTTGAGACACGTGTCACTTCGTGCCAAAACATTCAATTTTTATTTAATAACCAAGATGGTCCCAAAATCTTACATAAAATCTCTCGAATAAAAATCATTAAAATAAAGAAAATAACGAAGAAAATGTCTTACGAAATAAATAACTTCAATGAAAAAGGGAGTCTTGGCAGCTACTCACGATCCTAGATCCGATCTGGAAAAGGGAAAAAAATGAGGGGGGTGAGTAAAATACTCATTGAGAAGATCACTTCTGCCCATCGAGGCTCAAAGTTCTATCTTAATACTAAACATCGTCTATCCTAAGCATAGAAAGCAATCATGTGCAACTTGTGTATTTCAACAAGTTGTACCAATCAGGCTGGTCTGCCAGTAGCAGCCAACGTAGCACACATCGGCTCAACCGTACTCCACGATAGCTTTAGAGCCCCTCGGTTGGGAGACCACGGTCCGTAACTCGATCCTCCCTAGCTCGTCAGCGGTTTTTTGGGCTGAAGCGGTCCCGTCGGCTCACTCCAGACCATTGTCTCTTTTCCACGGGGATTGTCGACCCATAGCCCAATTCCTCCGCATCACCACTTTTTAAGAGACATCCAAACCATTGTCACTTTTTAAGAGACATCCAGACATCAAGTCTCCTTCTGCACGATTGAGTTTAACCTGTGCTCTTAGACAATCCAAGTGAGCTCCATGGCGTTTCAACCAATTCATGCCTATGATTACCTCATAGCGCTTCAGCTCCATCTCAATAAAGTTTCCCAGCAGTGCTACAGTTTCTATAGTCACAGGAACGTCCAGATATGTCCTTGATGACCCCACTAATTCCGAACATGCGGTTTCGATCCTCCTCTTCTTTTCAGAAAAAGCAATTCGGGAATCCCAACCCCTCACTATATGCGGGCACACAAAGATATGTGTAGCGCCAAAGTCAAACATCGTGTGGGCTTCCATCCCTCCAACAAGAATGGTTCCTACATAGGTTCCGGAACTAAGCAACACTAACATACAAGAACTATCGTTTTTTTTTTTTCATTCATTTTTTTTTTGAAATAAAGAATTCACAAAATTTAGAAAAGATCAAAGAACTTACCCACTATCGGTTCTCCACCTTCTCGATCTGCATCATCCCGCCCTGCATCAGCCTGCTCGGCAATTGCATACAAGTGTGGACCAATTGCTTGCCTCTTGGGAGGCGGCGACAAATTCTCCCGATTTTGCAATCCCTATGGTCTAACTGGCATCGGTGCTGTGCAATCACGAGCATAATGACCCGCACGACCACACCTCAAACAGTTATTGTCTTTGTGCGGACAATTCAGTATAATATGGCCAGTCATCCCACACTGGAAACATCTGTTCCCACTATTTCCTCCATTGTTCCAGCATACTCCACCATGATTTTTTCCACATGTAGCACACAACGGTCGGACCTGATTTGGTCTCGTGCTCGGAATATCACGAGGACGCTTATGAGGCTCTACTCCCTTTGCTGCTTTGGGCTGAGTGCGCAAAAGATACCTAGCATCCTCCTCGAATCCCTTCTCTTTCGAAGCAGTCTGTTCCACGATCTCAACCAAAGTGGCACCTTCTCGAATATAACAAAGGTTACGAATTCCAGCACATAATCCTCTCACAAACCTGCGGATCACATCATGCTCACCTCTGTCTCTGACAATGAACCTCCTGAGATGGCTGAACTCTTGCTCATACTCCCTAACCGTCTTCGTACCCTGATGAAGCTCCAGAAAGTCATTTTCCATCTGATCCATCACCTCCTGGGGGAAGTACTTCCTTTTGAACTCATCAAGGAAGTCATTCCAGGTGATGGCGTACCCAGCTGGCATGCTTCTCTTCACATTTTCCCCACCAGATGTGAGCATCTCCACGCAAATAGTGTTCTACTAGCTCGCGTTTGAACTCTGCTGGACATCTGGCAGAGGCAAAATTCCTCTCCAACAACCTTCTCCAATCATCAGCCTGAATTGGATCAGTCCCACCACTAAAGTACTTCATGCACATATCCCTCATAAGCCTCATAATCTTCCAATATGAGAGTCCAATTCCTGGCGGTGGCATTTCCACGGGTGGGGCTGGAGCCTGTGGTGGTGGTGGTGGAGGTACGCCACGGTTTACAAGCTCCTGCACAAGATTTCGGAGTTCCTCGATCTCCTTGCGGGTTGCAAGATTAGGCGGCAACTCAGACGGCACTGACACTCTTGCTAAGTCCACTGATGGGTTAAGACCACTGCTAGCACGTCTCCTTGGCGGCATTTTCTGAGAATAAAATCCCCATAATTAAAAATTAATAAACTAACACTTCTTCAAAAAAAAAAAACACGAGCTAAATAAAATAAGTTTCAGTCCCCAAATTTATTTTTTTTTATAGTACTTTTGGAAATGAAACCACAATATATAATTTTATTTTAAAAAACAAATCTACAAAAAAAATCATTTTAACACACAATTTGAAAACTTTCTTCTTTTTTTTTTTCCTACTTAGCTTTCCGGGACAAAACCAGCTTAGCTTTAACCTCCGCTCTGATACCAATTTGTAACACCCGTCTCCCGACACTTTGAGACACGTGTCACTTCGTGCCAAAACATTGAATTTTTATTTAATAACCAAGATGGTCCCAAAATCTTACATAAAATCTCTCGAATAAAAATCATTAAAATAAAGAAAATACCGAAGAAAATATCTTACGAAATAAATAACTTCAATGAAAAAGGGAGTCTCGGCAGCTACTCACGATCCTAGATCCGATCTAGAAAAGGGAAAAAAATGAGGGGGTGAGTATAAATACTCAGTGAGGAGATCACTTCTGCCCATTGAGGCTCAAAGTTTTATCTAAATACTAAACATCGTCTACCCTAAGCATAGAAACCAATCATGTGCAACTTGTGTATTTCAACAAGTTGTACCAAATAGACTGGTCTGCCAGTAGCAGCCAACGTCGCACACATCGGCTCAACCATACTCCACGATGGCTTTAGAGCCCCTCGGTTGGGAGACCACGGTCCGTAACTCGATCCTCCCTAGCTCGTCAGTGGTTTTTGGGCTGAAGCGGTCTCGTCGGCTCACTCCAGACCATTGTTTCTTTTCCACGGGGATTGTCGGCCCGTAGCCCAATTCCTCCGCGTCACTACTTTTTAAGAGACATCCAGACCATTGTTTCTTTTCCACGGGGATTATCGGCCCGTAGCACAATTCCTCCGCGTCACCACTTTTTAAGAGACACGTCACTTACTCATTTACTCATTATTTATCTACTTAATTTTCATCAAAACATCAAATATATCTCCTCTAACGAGATGCCTCAAGGAATATATATTTTAAATATTTATATATTATATAATAATTCAAACAACTATCATTTTTCCAAACATTCACAAAATCTCTAAAATATTATCTAAGAGTTATATAATAATTAATATATGATTAAAATATTCTAATTAATTATTTTTAATTATTATATTATATATCAATTCAAACAACTATCCTATTTCCAAACATTCACAAAATCCGTAAAATATTATCTAAGAGTTATATAATAATTAATATATGATTAAAAATATTCTAATTAATTATTTTTAATTATTAGAATAAACGAGTTTAATATTAAAATAAAACTAAAAGTCTCGCAGATCATATCTTCACCTAGATTGGCCGGTGACAGATTCAAAAACGCAGCCAAAAGCAAAATCAACAACTTTCACAGCGGAAACCTTCACACACAAGCAATCAGACAGAATTAGGGTTCATCAGTCAACAAAACAGATGATTCTTGCTGACAAAGCAAAGACATTACAGATCAGATCTTACCT
Source organism: Lepidium sativum (assembly GCA_023374145.1). Classification (NCBI taxonomy): domain Eukaryota; kingdom Viridiplantae; phylum Streptophyta; class Magnoliopsida; order Brassicales; family Brassicaceae; genus Lepidium; species Lepidium sativum. The sequence goes on along the minus strand of JAKUCM010000139.1, from coordinate 25,948 downwards.
AGATTCGAAGGTCCGACGGTTCCGTTGCGTTCCAGAATCTTCCGTTTATCTGAATCCAACAAAAACCTGACTTTCCTTGCACAGATCTAGTCACAAAACGACCCCAAATATGCCAAGTCGAACACAACAATTAAAACAGAACTCAGAATTCTCTAAGTTTGGGAAAAGAGACTGAGTTGATGTCTTACCTTAAACTCGGTGTACCTCTCTCAATACTACTCCGATCAACGATCCGTTTGAAGCTACAGAAACTTGAGAGAAAGATCTTTCCAGAACTACCAAAATCATCAATAGGAGATTAGTATCATATTAGTTATGGGCCCCGAAAAATAGTGGTTCGGACTGCATTTCTTACCAGTTGGAGGGTGCTCTAGGTTGATGAATCAACTTCGGCAATGGAGATACTTGCTAGGAAGCTTGAGTTTGAAGATTTCAGAAGAGGAAGGAGCCTAGGCGGCGCCGAGTTGGTGAGTTTAAGTAGGAGAACAAACTAGGTTTTGGTGCTAGGTTGAGAAGATGCATCTTTCCTTTTTTTTTTTCTCTCAAAAACTTATCTCCCTTGACAATTCTTTTATTGGGCCTTATGGGCCACGAAATTAATTCATTGACCCAAGGTTGGGTCTCACACACCTAATCACAGAAAATCAATATGCCTTTGCACCAGGAAGAGCCATTCAAGACAATGTCCTCATAACCCATGAAACCCTCTACTTCCTAAAGCACTCACACGCAAAGAAAGAGTGTGGAATGGTCACTAAAACAGACATGATGAAGGCTTATGACGGAGTGGAATGGACATTCATAGAGACGGTTTTATGACAGCTTGGTTTTCATACAAGATTGATAGACTGGATTATGATGTGTATTACGATAGTTACCTACTCCATCCTTGTGAATGGATCAGTTAAAGGGTTAGTACAAGCACAAAGAGGCTTCAGACAAAGGGATCCATTGTCCCATTCATCTTTATCTTATGCTGTGAAGTACTATCAGGGGGCTATGCAAGGAAGCAAATGAGAACAGTACATTATAGGGATTATGAGTAGCAAAAGAGAGCCCATGCATCAACCATTTACTTTTCACCGATGACACAATGTTTTTCTGCAAAATAGACGAACCATGTGTGAGGAAATCCATCACCTTCTCAGCCAGAACTCCTAGAGTCATAAAAAGAAGGGTCAAAGCACTGTTGGAAATCCAAAGAGAAGGGGGCAATGGTAAATATTTCTGGCTGCCTGGAACTTTTGGAAGGAAAAAACGGGATTCACCCAAATAGTGGAACGCATCAAACAACGAGCTGGACCACCAAGAGACTATCACCACGAAGATACAATCCGCCCTAAGTCGTTTCTGGTGGTACTGAAACCCTAAAAAGAAAAGTATGTGCTGGATCTCATGGCAGAAACTAGCGAAGAAGAGAAAACAAAGAGGCCTGAGTTTTCGTGAAATTCAAGTTTTCAACACAGCCCTTTAAGCAAAAGTAAGCTAGGGAATATTAGAGAGGCCGGAGATTTTACTAGTGAGAGTCCTCCTGGGCAAATACTCTCCTAACACACCCATTTTAGATTGCCAACTGAATGGCGACATATCTCACGGATGGTGCAGTGTTATGATGGGAAGAGACCTGGTTAAACAAAACATTGGGCGACTTATTGGATATATACAAAGCACAAACGTCTAGAGAGACCTTGGCTCTCAACAGACACACGAAGAGCTCCATTTGGACCACCTAATGAGGCACAAGCTGACTTAAAAGTGGCAAACCTGTTTGAGGATCAATCAAAGAAATGGAGCATCAAAAAAATCAGACTACACATTCCAATGTGGGAATCTACTATCTTACAAATCAATCCTAGTGATTTTGGAGAAAGAGATAAGTTTATTTGGATTCCTAGCCATGATGAAGGCTACAAGGTGAAATCTGGATACCACACTTGATTCGATTAACCCAGCTATTCGATTACAACTCACACGCCGAATATTCAGTTAACCCGGAGACATCAACCATTCTCGCAATTCTTCCAAAGAAGTACTAGAATGAAGAGAGAAGACGAATGTCACCAAGCCAAAAGCCGCACAAACACGAAGTACAAGATGCATAAATGTTGATGGGATGACACCACGACCTTGTTTCACCAGTTGGGATAGCCTAGGAGAAACATTCGTACTGAGGGGAATTAATACGTCGGTCATCGCCTTCGAACACGATTGAGCCGCACATCTCCTTGTCTTTTCAGGGATAAGTCTAAGAGAACACCAAAATTGAGCACTCACCACACCCACAAACCATTGCACCAGTACGTTTTTGCCCGATGATATCAAATTCGGAGAATTGGATAACTTTCGACAAACCAAATTAACTTTGGAGAGTGATCGCTTTCACACCCGCAAGAAATTTTCTTTCGGTATCAATCCCCATCCACACCTACGGCATGCATTTTGAAAAGAAAGATTTTGCCAATCAGTGACGACTGATTGCCAAGAATGTAATCTACAAAAAGGGTTCGCCACTATGATCTTTGACCGAGAAAATTCCTCAGGGTTCAATCGAATCGAATTCTCTTTCCTAGAGAACAATGATGCAGGAGAAGAAGAACATCACACACGAACACCGAACTTGAGTTGGACTAAGCACATTTGGACATCTTCATGCCCACTGAAACTTAAACTATTCCTGTGAAAGACAGTTCACAGAATTTTACCAATAGGAGATGCACTTATGAAGAGAAGAATAAGGGAAACAAATAACTGCAAGAGGTGTAAAGAAGCGGAATCAATAGAACATATGTTCTTTAATTACAACTTTGCTAGAGATGTCTGGAGATCCATACCTCTCAAAGAGTTTCTAGAACCCCCTAAATAGGAAGCTGCATTGAATCACTCCAATCAAGCTCGCGTCTCCTTTGCCTACCACCAACGGGAATTACTATTCCAATCCTCACTTGGGTCTTATTAGCCATCTGGATATCGAGAAACAAAATGCAATTCGAAAATCGAACTATCTCACCTCTAGAAACAGCCACTAAAGCAATAATTCTAGCAAATGAATGGCAAGAAATTCAAGCAGTCATACCTGATTCCAACGCCCAAGCGATAGAGGAAACAAAAAGAGACAAGGATGGTGCATGGGGTCGCAACACCATCTCTGCCAGACTTGGATGGTGCTTCACAAACAGTAAAGGGGAGACCCAAGTACAAGGCTCTAAATCTAGAAAATCAGTAAACAACCCCTTAATTCCGGAATTAATCGTCTACTCCGATTTGACCCAGTTAATCCAAACCATCACCGGGAAAGCTCATCACAGCGACATTACGTCACCTACTCCCACGTTGCTAAAATTAAAACAAGACTGCTGATGGACAGGCCAAGAGAGCCTTATGCGAATCCCATTCTATATCAAACTCTTACTTTCTAATGCATATCTTTCAGCCCAAAAAAAAACATGCAATCGAGTTGAAGAGTTCATCTGGTTTTTTGAGGATCACTATGTGACAAATTTTATACAGATATAATTTAGCTTCTATAAATTTTTTTGTCATTCTTAACATGTGAAGTTTTTTTTCCATTTAAAGACCTGATCTTGTATTAATATTTTTCATCAACATAAACGATTTTGGTTTACTTCTTCTATAATTAGTAGAAATAACATAGAGATAAAGAGATTTAGCTAACCTGAAACATTTCAAAATTTCAACATGAAATCTTGACCACCAGGGCGTGAAAAGAAGTCGAGATAATTGGCCTAAAGCATAATTTCGACCTCTTGATCGTGACTCTTGGTCGAAATTTTCGATAGATGATTTGCATGTAGATGAAAAAATGAAGTTAAATTTTTAATGTGAGTACTTGTCGTGGGCTCCTATAATAACATCAAAAAGCGTGTCAATAGTATTACAATTTTACATTAAATTAGAGCACTCAAATGTTAAAGATTCCTTATTTTATATTACATATAATCCCTATTAGACAACATATAAAGTTTCCTGTTTTTTTTTTTTTAATTTGACAGAAAGCATGACACATATTTGATCTTAAAGTACATTACCTTTTTGATAGCTTAACTGTCCTCCAACAAACGCCATATATTTACCAATGCATTTACGTATTTAAATGCTTTATGCCACATACTTATTTCCCTTACCACATGCTAGACACTACCACAATAAAATAAAACACATACCCCTATGTCTTCGGAAGACAAAACTTCTTATGCACCTGTCTCTGTTGCATATCTATGTCTATTGCCTCAGATGGAAAAATCGCCTTAGATAAGCCCATAAACTTCTTGAATACTAATTGAAGGTTAATAAGATTGAAAGCTATGCAAGTTTTGTGTACTTATAAAAAACTCTTAGGGTTTAACCCAACAAATGTTTCTTTTTAGAATTGGTGTCGGCGTGAACAATAGTTGTAGACATCCAACGTAAATGGAAAATTTACTTATTTTTAAGTCAAGATAAGAAACAAAAATAGCATATATCTAAACAAACAGTAAATATATAATATCGATGTAACCAAATAATATTTATTCAAACAAAAATAAGAAATAAAAATAAGTAAACAAAAAAGAGTATAAAAACATAACGAATGAAAAGGATGATACTTTGAGCGTAGTAACTGCGTATCAAAAAACCGATTTAGTGATACCATAAGCAAACTTCACATACAGAAGATACATTCATTTTATTGATCAATACTATACGGATACCAAAAATCATTATACTTTACGAATTCAGTAGTCTGACCATCACAACTACACCAAATGGATTGCATCTAATATGTCTATGATTCGTACCCGAAGTCTTTCAAGAAAAGAGGTTAGAATTTTCCTCGAGAAGCTTCATGAAGCATTATGAGACCGTCATCTTTACGTTCATCATAAAAATAGTAGATTATTCCTAACCGAGACGAAGGTTCAAGATTTCCAACTTGAGCTAACCTGTTATATTTTTTGTACTATTGATGAGAAATTAACCAATATGTATAATACTATTTTCCTCGAGAGATAATCGTCTAAGAAAGTGAGGCTCACCACATATTTCATTAAACTTCTTGCACACTAATCTAAGGTTAAGAATAATTGTTAAAGAAAAAACATCACAAGAGAATATCAAAAATTTAATGTAATAATGATATAAGCCATCAAAATACTTTTTTTGTGAATATCAAAAATTTAATGTAATAATGAGTTCAAAATTATGAAAATGTATTCTATTTATAAAAAAACACAAAGGGTTTAACCTAGAATATTTTGTCTCCTAAACACATTAAAATTTGATTTGTATCCAATATCAGTGTCGGGGTGATAACAAGATTTTTATGTCTTTTGATCATCAAATCCCTATAGTGTGTAGATTAATCGAACCAAAGAGTGAGAAGCAAACACTTAGGATAAGTTAAACTACCATCAAGTCCTTCTTTTTCCCTTTCACACTAATAACATATGGTTTCGACGATTACTTATCTTAATTGTAAGTCTCACCTCATCTTGCCTTTGCTATTGCTAGGTTCAATGAACAATTTGAGTTTGAAAATCAGGTTAGAGGATGCTCCTACAATAGAGGTAACTCTCCTAGCTCTTCAAGCAGAGGAAGAGGGTTTAATTAGCAGATAGGGTCATCAAATAATGGTCAAAACTCCTCTAACTCAAAAACCCGGCCTACTTGTCAGATTTGTGGAAAGGTTGGTCACCCAGTGCTGAAGTGTTAGAATAGGTTCAATGACAGTTATCAATACCAAGAACCACCAAACGCTTTGACTGCCATGAGGATCTTAGATGTCACAGAACAAGCAGGAAATGAGTGGCATCCAGACAGTGTAGCCTCAACACACATCACTAACACCACTCAAATCCACTTCAGGTAATTTACCTTTAAAAGATGTTCTTGTGTGCCCAAGTATAGCTAAATCAGTTTCATCTGTATCTAAAATCACCAAGGATTACCCATGCTCCTTTGAATTTGATTGTAATACTATGCGTGTGACTGATAAGGAAACAAAGAAGTTGCTAGTTATGGGAAGCAACCGCGATGTTCTTTATGTGCTGGATGGATCACCATTACAATATTTCTACTCCTCTTGACAACAAGCAACAACAGAGGAGACGTGGCATAGAAGCTTGGGTTACACAAACACACAGATCCTTCAACATTTATCCGCAATTAAGGCCATTACCACGAATAAGAGTACCAAGAAGTCGGTGTGTGAGGCTTGCCAGCTTGGAAGAGTTGTAGATTACCCTTTTCTTCATCTACTTTTGTTGCTTATAAGCCTTTGGAAAGGATCCATTGTGACCTCTGGGGACCTTCTCCTATCATCTCTGTTCAGGGATTTAGATACTATGTTGTGTTTATCAATGACTTCTCAAGATATTGTTGGTTATAACCCCTAAAGTCTAAGTCAGATTTCTTCCACATCTTCACCATATTTCAGTTATTAGTGGAAAATCAATATAATACAAAAATATGTACCTTTCAACTAGATGGAGGAGGCGAGTTTATTCGCAAACAATTCCTACAACACCTGCAAATTTCAGGAATTCAACATTTTATCTCATGTCCATATACCCTTCAACAAAATGGACTAGCTGGGAGGAAACTTATGGGATTGCTCAAGTCTATACATTGCAAAGGACATTTGGTTGTGCTTGTTATCCTCCTCTAAGAGATTATACACACAATAAGTTTGATCCCAAATCACTTAAATGTGTATTTTTAGGTTATAATGATAACTATAAAGGCCATAGGTGTCTTGTGCCATCAACGGGTCATGTTGTGATCAGCCGTCATGTAATCTTTGACGAGGACAAATTCTCATTTGTAGAACAGATGTATGATTCTTCTAACTACCAACACACACTACTCTTAGATGCATGGCTCAAAGAAACTGATATGCATAGCTTTACCACCCCTCCAAATCACACTCTATCTGCTCCACAGTCAAGTTACATTTTTATGGCACAAGAAACAGTCCACACTAAGTCATAATCACTCAAGCAAATGCAGAAACCAATAATCCCACTCATAATCAAGTTGCAGATTTCTCAGATACAAATAACTCCAATGCACTTCAAGTTTCAAATTTCTAAAATTCAGGTCACTCTTTGGCTGGAGAACTGACGAGTTATAGGAAACAACTCACTCATTTCTCCTGCTGAGTCGAAATTCCTGACCAAGATGCTTCCACTGCTTCCGATTTACAAACAGATTCTCAGTCTTCTCACACAATGGTAACACGAAGTAAGGTAGGTACTGTCAAACCTAACCCTCGATACGCTCTTCTTATCACAAGAACTACATATCCAGAATCCAAGACTGTCACAGAGGTCCTAAAAGATGTTGGTTGGACAGATGCTATGATTGAAGAGATACAAAACTGCATTGAAACTGGAACATTTACTTTGATTGAACGTGAACCTCATATGAATGTTCTAGGTAGTAAATGGATCTTTCGAGTCAAGCTAAAGGCTGATGGTACTTTGGAAAAACTCAGGGCCAGATTGGTTGCCAAAGAGTTTGAGCAAGATGAAGGAATTGATTACCTCGAAACCTACAACCCGGTAGTTTGAACAGCAACAATCTGGGCCGTTCTTCATATTTCTACAACAATGCAATGGGGAATAAAGCAAATGAATGTTCAAAACGCATTTCTACATGGAAATCTCACAAAAACTGTATATATCACTCAACCTGCAGATTTTGTTGATAAATCTAAACCAAACCATGGGTGGAAACTTAAAAAAGCACTTTACAGTCTTAAGCAATCACCAAGAGCATGGTTGAAAGATTTAGCAGTTTTTACTTGAGTTTGGATTTGTATGCAGCGTCAAAGATCCATCTCTTTTCTGTTATGCCAAAGGAAAAGCATAATTATGCTTCTTCTCTACGTTGATGACATGATCATCACGGGAAACTTGTCCGCTGTTTGGAATGCTTTACTTGCAGCCTTGAAGATCACAAGAGCATACAGCGATAGTGATTGGGCAGGCTGTAAGGTCACAAGAAGATCAACTAGTGGTTTTTGCACATTCTTGGGAGCAAATCTCATATCATGGTCCTCCAAGAAGCAGCCAACAGCCTCGAAAAGTTCAATAGAGGCTGAACATCGAACATTATCTGGGACAGCTTCTGAGATTACATGGTTGACTCATGTTCTTCGAGAAATCGGAATTCCATTACTTGAAACACCAGAACTATTACGTGACAACCTGTCCCAGTTCATCTATCGGCAAACCCATTTTTTCACAGTATAACCAAAAACTTTGAGATTGATCACCTCTATCTAAGGGAATGCGTTGAACTTGGTTCTCTGCTCGCCACATACCAGCTCAACAACATATTGCTGACATCTTTACCAAGTTGATGCCTACAACATTGTTTGCATCATTACGGTACAAACTCAGAGTTACACTTCCTCCCACTCCAAGTTCGCATGGGGTATTAGAGATACAACCCAAATTCACAGCCCATGCCCACAGCTACAACGGTCTCCTTCTTCAGAATACAACAAAACTTGCAGAGCTGAAATTGCAGAGAGAATGACGACATCTGATCGTACGAAGACTAGTATATTAAAGTTTGCTAACTCTAGATATAAATACTTATGATACCTCTCTTGTAAAAGATAAGAAAGATAGAAATCAAAAATCACAAATCAAAACAGTTTCAGTTTTTCTTCATCTCCTACCTCTTTCTTACATGAAGAATATATTATTTTATTTTTCACATTTCTCCATGCTCGCTATCGCTCTTGATTCTCTAAATCCACACAACAACGCCTATTACTTCACTACATTCGTCATCTAATTATATTTCCCACTAATAGATTTCATAACTCAATGTTTTGTGTCTTAATATATTGCACAAACCAAAAATGTTTTTTGTTCATCACTCTTTTTTCATTCTTGGTATCAGCAAAGAATTAAATTAGATGTCTACTAAGTTCCCTAAAATTAATATCAATTTTGATATTTTGAAATATTGTTTTCGAAATATTGCTCGAAATGTTGTTTTAAAAACCTAAAATTCAAACCAGAATAAATCAGAATTAGTGGAATCAAAACTGACAAAACACCTATATAAGATAATATATGTTTTTAGTATCACTAAATATAAAATCTATTGGTAAGAGTTTTTAGATCATATTATCTAAATAAGTTCAATACATATGACTGATAACATAATTTTGTAAATTTTTTAAAAAATTATTCTTGTGAACAATTTTTTAGGGTCAATTAAATCAATATACAAATATTTTGTGTTAATTAGAAATCAGGTAAGAGAAAAACATATATGGTACTATAGATGTTCATAGGATAAAAATATTCCTAATACTAACAAAAACATGTAGACATACAGATTGTTACCAGAATGTTACCCATATATAAATATTGTTAGAGAGGTAAATATAGTGCTACTCGTCTATAGATATTGTTTTTTTTTCTTAAAATTTCATTCATTGATCAACAAAAAAAGTTATATACACACGAGAGAATAAAAAACTAAGTTAACAACACTAGGAAAAAAAGAAAAAAAAACAAGAGTCAAGCTTGAACTTCAAAACCATCTGCGAAGAAGACCCTCAAACTTATGCGAATAGAGGTAATGAAGTGAGCTAACCCTATTTTTGATTACTCTATCAACGAGACTGAAATGGCGTTTGAATCCGAGAAACCACGACCATGAATATGGTTGTTCCTCTCGCGCAAAATATAGTAAATCGAAGTCTGAAAAACAAGCTGAAGAAGAATATAATCAAGCAGATTTCTATCCGAGAGTATACAGATAATGGAATCAGACCACTCAGGAAAAATAGAGCTTCCAAGAAGAGAACCACAAAGAATTTCCAAGTGACAAAGCTGTACGGACAAGCAAAAAATAGGAGATCTTGAGACTCCTATCTTTCCCGCAAAGCATACAATGTTGAGAATGACCTCATAGTCTCATTGTAGATCATGTAGATAATCTATTCCGCAAAGCAAACCATGAAATAAAAGCAACCCGAAAATAGATTGGGGAAACCAAATGAGACGATGCCAAGAAACTCCTTGTTGATGCTGTCGGATTTGGTTCCAAGTCTTGGATGCGGAGAAGCAAGTTTGAAATTCTGAACTTGATAGCCGCTAAAAGATACTTATTAGTGACTTCCAAATACAACATTAGAAGCGATCGAATATGAGATATAAGGTCAACAAATCTGTGAGATCGAGAAATATGAGGCAGCCAACCTGATATCGGAGAGAAAGCTTCAGAGACTTTTGCATTTCTTGAGATTCCAAGATAAGGAGTACCAGAATATCCCGCAATATCTATCAGCTTCCCAAGAGAAGACCAGTTATCCGACCAAAAATAAGTGGAACAAGCAAAGACAACCTCAACCTTGAAGAAACTATAAGCAATGGGCCGAAGTTTTAACATCTTGCGCTGAACCCAGGAACCATTCAAGCTAGCATGAACATTCCAAAAAGAAACCTTCTTAAGCAAATAATGATTCACCCAAGCGACCCAGAGAGAACTTGACATCGTAAGGAGTCTCCAAATGAGATGCAGGGAGAAAACGAATGAGGTATCTTGAAGAGATCTAAGGCCAAGCCATCCTTCAGCTTTTGGAGTATAGATAACTGACCAAGCCACTTTGGCTTTGTGAGTGATGTTTGGAGATCCTAACCTGAGAAAAGCATTGGAAAGATGCTCAATTTCACCAAGACATTTATTTGGAAGTTTAAAAGAAGAACACCAGAAGTTGGTGATACTAGGTATGACTCGCTTTATCAATTGCAACCTCCCTGCAATAGAGAGATTATTGATCATGAGTTTTACTCAAAAATAATTTGAGTTATTATTTTTGGAATAAATATATTGACCATCTATTTTGGTAAACAACAATATGTACCATATATTTTTGGTAAACAACAACATGTACCATATATTTTTGGTAAACAACAATATGTACCATATATTTCAGAAATTCCTACAAAAATATGATTTTTATTAATCAATTTTAAATAATCATAATAATGTGTTATTTATATAGGAATTAAAATTCATAAAAGGTGATATATAAAACATGTATTAGACCAATATAAAAAATTTAACCCTAATTAGGCACTACATGGTAAGTTTATGTGGAAACGAGGGATTGGTCCTGATGATCTCCTCGGTCATTGGAGGACATCTGCTGGTTATGGTGCATCGCCTTATTCGGATGTTAACAGTATTTCCTACTTGTTTTGTGCTCACTTTTGTTTTTGTTGTTTTGTAGTTGTTTCCGCTTTGGAAACTGTGGGGGGATATTTCTGATGTTCTGGCAAGCTTTTGGAAGGAAACTGTCATTGTTAGTCTTTCACGCGTGAGCTTGTGCTTGATTGTTTGGTTCGTCGCTGGGACGACTATTGTCGCACTTTCCGTGCTTCGCCTTCAAACATGTTAACACCTGATCGTTCTATGGGTCCTGCTGATCAAGGTAATTGGTCCATTTCAGGGATGTTCTTCAGTTAAGCTTGTTGATGACACTGTTAACGTTATTATGTAGATCATACTATTGAATCCCACTCTGACTCCTAGACTGGAACCGCGCTGATTCGCCGTTTCCAAACTCGCGAGATTAGATATAAGTTTGCTACGAAGATGGGACGCCTAGCTTCTATGCGGACTAGGGATAATGGTGATGATATTTTAATGACCTTTCCGGTGCATGCTCTTTTGTTGGAGCTAACTAGGCCGGTCGTTCATCCTCTCGAGGAAGCTGGAGAGGATCGTTTCCCTTTGGTGGAGCCTCCTGCGAAACGGCTCGAAATGAGGAGGGGTCCTCCACCCGAGTCGCCGCTGATTGCTGGTCTTGCGAATGATATTGCCGAGGCTGTGCGGGTTATTCGGCATGATGACATATCCTCCCTCAGTTGGACAGGATGGTTGGAATGGCTCTGTATATTGACGCGGCCAAAAAACTCTCTCAGGTTTTTGAATTTGCTCACTTTTATTCTGTCTTGTCTATCGGTTTGATTAACTTTGTCGTTTGTAGTTTATTTGCACCTTTAACAGCTTCAGTGCTTGGGCCAAATCTTCTGCAGTTAGCACTTCTTTCAAGATTCGCATCTCCTTTCTCGAAAAGGAGTTGGCTGAAACTAAGGCAGATGGCGGTGTCTCGGGAGGAATCCGCTCGCTAGGAATCTGACTTGGGGGTTGCCATCTCTTAAGATGGAGAGGGGAGCCAGCAACTTCCTGACGAGAAGGCGGCTCTGGCAACCAAGGTTAAGGCGTATGCCATGGAGGTTGCTTGCATGTTGAAAGAAGCTTCCGCGAATGAGATCGAGGATGGAGTGTGATATTCACGATTGTTTCCTCCAACAACACCTTAATAACCTCCTCTTATTAAAAATTATTCAGCACAGCGGTTTTGATTTCGCGGGAGAGCAGGCTAAACTTAAAGCACGCGTTCTGGAGGAGAAAGCTCACGTTAATGAGCAGGAGACCTCCGACCATATTATCGAGGAACTCATCTATATTGTTGTGGTTGCGGAAGAGGCCGTATCCGGCATTCCTCAATATGAAAGTAGCACGGCACCCAAACGGTTAATGGCGAGGCTTCTGACCTTTCTCCTTGAAAAAAACTTTGTTTATGTATATTAAGGAAAAAACAAACATGTTGGATTTGTTAACTCTAGATAATGACATCGTTTCTCGCATGCGGATATTTATGTCGTTCTTGTTTTAGAAATAGCTGAACACGCTTTCGCGATCTGTCTACGTACCCAATTAGGGATCAAGCCAAAGTCGTAGTTCAATTATATTACCAATAACTTTGAAAACTTATGCATAAATTCGCTTCAAGTTGGCAGCGTTCCAATCACTGTGAATAAGCTTCTTTGTTTCAGAGTCTTCTAGTCAATACACCCTTTTGAAAGCTTTCCTTAGGACTAGGTCTACTTCGTCGAAACTCCTTTCTTTGACCTTGAAATTGCAGTGCTTGGTTGTGACGTACTGGGCACCAAAACTTCTCCTGCAATCATTGCTTTCATTCCACAAGCGAGAGCAAATGGTGTTGCGCCTGTTTAGGTTATGGGCGTTGTTCTGAATGCCCATAGCATGCTTTGGAGTTCCTCCACCCAAGTTTATTTTTTTGAGTCCAATCTCTTCTTAAGGCACCTAAGGATGTTTTGTTCGTTGCTAATGCTTGTCCTTTTGTTTGCAGATAGCTTGAGGTTGACGTTGTTAGTTGTATTTACCATGGTTCATATAACTCTCAGACGATTTCGAGGTAAGGTTAGTACCATTGTCGGGTATTATTTCCTTTGGCAGACCATGCCTGCATATTCTTCAATGAAAAAGATTTGATACTCTTGCTTATTACCCGTTGGTAAGTTTTCGCTTCTATCCACTTCGTGAAATAGTCGGTGAGAATTAGGAAGAAGCGATGCTGATGAGGGCCCGAGGCCTCTATTGTTCCTACGATGTCCATTGCCCAACGCCTCAAGATATATGGGATAGCTATCATGGTTATAGCTTTGGTTTTTTGATGGAGGATTGGGGCGTATCGTTGGCACTTCTCACACCTTTTCAAGTAGTCTTCACTATGCCAAAATTACCCCTTGCTTCTGCATGATCCTTCATGGATTTCGGTAAGCACTTCGATGCTCCCCAACCTTGCTATATCTCGCGCTTTGGATTTTAAGTTTACATGTTTCCCACTTGTTTGTTGGGAGGAGACCATGCTCAATGTACCGGGCTATTGGCTCCCTCCAGTTCGACAGTGGAGCGGGCTGAGTTCCAGTGTCGGAGTGATTGGTTGTGTATGTGCCATTCTTTTAGCTGGTCTCGCCGCAACAGATTGCATTTGCTAAGAGGTTGATCCCTCCTAACTAGCTTGTGCTAGCTATGGGGTTGGTTATGGTCACGGTTATTTCCAGGATGCTTGGTTTTTCTTTGAGTTCAATTGGGATCATCCGCTTGACTAGCAAGTCCGAGGTAGATGCTAGCCCCGCCAGTGTGTCAGCCGCACCGTTCTTGCCGCGAGGTATTCGAGCTAGGTCAAACTGCTCGAACTTGGATGCAACTTGTTTACCAATCCGAGGAAGCTTTCCATGCACGCATCCTTCATCTTGTATTCTCCATTGCATTGCCAAAGTTTCTAGCTGCGAGTCGTTGTAACGCTTTGATTGTCTTTATCCCTCATCTTGATGAAAGTTGTAGCCCTGGTATCAGGGCATCATACTCTGTCTCGTTATTTGAAGCTTTGTATCCAAGTCGAAAAGACTTGGATGATTCTCCTTCCACGTGCAGTTTCGATGTTGTATACGCTTAGGGAGGACCACTCGTCCCGTATGACTAGGTTGTGGAGTATGGTGCGAAGTGGATGTTCTATTACCACGGCTATCCTATGCAATTGGAAATAGGGCTGGAGTTTCTTTGCCGACATAACTACTGCTAATGCCAATTTTTTATTAGCAGGTTAGCGCGTCCTAGCGCCTATTAGTGTTTTGGTGACATAATAAATCGCTTATGGTCGCCGCTCTCTTGTCTAACTAGTACGCCGCTTACAGTTGTGGGGGATACTCCTACGTAGAGGGATAAAGTTTCGCCATCAACCGGCTTCACCAAGATGGCACTCCGCATTCCATTCAAATCTCCTATTTCCTTTTAATAGTTTATAAAACGGAAAGACACTTATCTGTCGATTTTGATATAAAATGGCTTCAAGCCGCGACATGCCTTGTGAGTCGCTGCACCTTTTTTTTGTTTCTCGGGGGTGGTTAGTCTATCAGCGCGCTGATTTGCCACGGATTTTCTTCGATGCCCCGCTCAGCCACCATGTAGCCTAGGAATTTTGCCGGAGGCAACTTTGGAAGAACACTTGGCCAGATTGAGTTTCAAGCCATACTTCTTCAATATCTTATAACACTTTGCTAGCTGCTTTACGTGATCTTCTGCTCGAACGGAATTCACCAGCATGTCATCTATGTATGTTTTTATAGTTCTTCCTAATTGGTTGGCAAACATAGTATTTATGAGACGTTGATAGGTCGCATCTGCATTTTTTAAACCAAATGGCATTACCTTGTAGCAATATGTCTTGCTGTCTGTTATGAACGTGGTCTTCTCCAGGTCCTCCGGATGCATAGGAATCTCATTATACCTGGCGAATGAATCCATAAAGGATAGTGTTTGGTAGCCTGTTGTTGCTTCTACTAGTCGATCGATGTGCGGGAGTGGGTAAATATCCTTTGGACAAGCCTTGTTTAGGTCGGTAAAGTATACGCATACTCGCCGCTTCCCATTTTTCTTATTGACTACCACGGGATTTATCAGCCAGTCTGGGTATTTGACTTTGCGGATCGATCCCAATTTTAATAACCGGTTAACTTCTTCAATTACTGCCTTCGCCCGTTCATTTCACAATTTTCTTCTTTTTTGCCGAACAAGTTTATATGTAATGTCGACGTTTAACTCATGGGATACTGTAGCGGGGTCAATTCCTGGCATTTCTGAGGTTGAGTTAGCGAAAGTGTCTATGTTACTACGAAGAAATTCTATAAACTCTTTCTTCACTGAAGATTTGAGGTCATGACCGATATTGACCACGATATTGACCACTTGATTCGGGGTTGTTGGGTTAAGTTGTACCTGTTTGAGACGTGACAAACAGGGTTTCCCCTACAACGGGTTCCTGCATTTTCCGGACGTCTGTTATGTCGACATTTTGAGCTGCTTTAGCTGCTACGCTGTATCGGTCTTGGCCAGCACATATTTTTCTCAATAACATCGCCTGGCCAACGGGTTCCTCGTATCATTGCGTCTCCTAGGGGTGTCGGGAACTTTAATCATTGGTTTTACGTTGAGACCACAACATTCATGTCGTAAAACCATGTCCTTCTGAGGATTGCATTGTATGGAGTTGTTTTATCGACTATAATGTTCGTTGTCATTCGTCTTATTCCACAGGTTTCAACTAACAGTGATATTCTTCCTAGAGACATTGTTGTTTCTCCAGCAATTTCTGTTAGCGGGATTTGCTCATTGTCGAGCTTTGTATTCCTGAGACCCATCTTCAGGAAATCGTCATGGAAAAGGATATCCACCGAGCTCCGTGTGTCTATCAATATGTGCATCAGTTCGACTCCTGACATGTACAGCTGGATTACTAATGCCAGAAAATGATGTCGGCATACTGATCCTCCATTTGGAGCCATCCTGGTTGGCTGGCTCTTTCTTGGTGAACTTTTATTCAATTCATGGATTCCCTACGATACCACAATCTGCCTTCTATGAAATCCACACTTGCTTTCTGCTTTGGGGGCTTATCCTCTTTGTTGTGGCGAGCTATCCTCAGGGAAATTTGGTCAAAATGACACCGCCTACTTGAGTCTCCACCCTCTTCCCATTCCTTTTTCAGTCTTTCTCGCCATTTTCCTTCCTCTTTGAGATATTTCACAGTTATGCAGTTCTCCTGATCATGACCCATGGGCTGATGATAATCATATAACCTCTTTGGGTCGTAATCATCGTGCCTCATGGGGGCATGTTTTCTCGGCACTGCGTATGCGTGCTTTTCCTCGGTCCTGATTTTCTCTCTAAGACCGTTACCTTGAGTTTTTGGGACTTCCTTCTTATCTTCTTGAGGATTGAGTCCCTTGATTTCCTCCCAGTTAGCATAATTTGTCACCTTGTGGGGCGCGTCATTGAGGATGCTCGGAGGGTTTTGGATGAGACTTACTCGGAAGGTGGACTTTGGCCATAACCCGCAGTTCAGTTTGATTAGCACTACCTCGTCGCCCATCAGTTTGCTTTTTGACTTTGCCGCTTTAATGCGCTCTATGTATTGACAGAGTTGTTTGAACTTTTCTTGCTTCAGCTTCATTAACATTTTAGCAGTGACTCGGTGCTCGATGAAGATCAAGTATTGTGCTAGAAGCGCTTCGGCGAGTTGTTCGAATCTGTCAACCAAAGCTGCTCCTTGCAGATTTTTTTGTGATGAATCGACATAATTCTGGATCTTGCTCTGATGGTAGTAGGTAAGCTCTCTCTGGCACCAATCTTAATGAATTTCAGAATGTCGAGGGAGCAGAATCGCTGCAATATTGTGGAAATTTTAACTTCCTTATTTGCTGAATTTTGGTCGTTTATATCCTTGGGGTAAACGCCGAACTGCGCGTTTGCTTAATGACACGGTGTAGCTCTGGAGCTGAGGTTGTGGTGCGGTGGATTTATGTCCTCATTGTGTTGTAGTCCTCCTCGGTCTTCTGCATCATTGACAACAAGTGTGTCATAATCACTTACTACTCGCTGTGGCGATCTGAGTCATCTTGTAGCGGCTCTAGAAGCTCGCTTCCGAGTCCACCTTGCTGAGCGTGCTCTGCATCTTTCAGCACTTGTTGTTGCCTCCTAGATAGGTTGAAGACCAGCTGCTCGTTAGACCTTTATATGTCCTCCAACTGATCATGGTCCTGCTTGCTTTGCTTCTCCATTTGTTCTGCCAAGATCATGTTTCTTTGTTTACTCTAACGCGCTTATTCTGCCAGTTGTGTCACGAGTGGATGGAGCTCCAAATCATTCGACCCAGACGAGGCTGATACTGGTTGGCTTATGTCCATGTTTCCAGAGTCCAATGATTGATGCTCTGTGCTCTCTGAATCTGACCGCTATATGTGATAAGGGTCATTGATTTGAACATTTTCGGGTTGTACCAGTGGTACTCCTCTTCTAGTTCTAGCCACTTGCATAACACGATATCTTTTTTTGAAAGAAAGTTACTCGGTCCCACGGTGGGCGCTAAATTGTTTATGCTGAAAACAATTTTCTACTAGAAAGTGAATATGAGATTATAAAGTGTTTACGAGAATTCGATATCGAGAACTAAGATTTAGCAAGTTAGCAATGTACACTTTTTTGCCAATTTGAACTCAATTTTCCAAAAAAAAAAATCATCTTCTACGTCTCACAGTATGTCTTTTTTTATTTGTGCTCTGTAATTTTTTTCATTAATGTTGATTGATTTCGTCCTTCAGTACTCTTTAAGTGGGCCAGATTAAACGCAATGCATGCTGCCATTTAATTGTTCTGTTCCTTGACTTTGCGCTGATTAACAAAGTTCGTAATTGGAAAATGGACCTTAGTGGGCCAGTTTAATCGTGTTGGACCTATGGTTAACACCTTCCCCTCAATGACATTCCCTCCTTAATTGTGCGGTACAGGATATCTCCCAAGGGCTGTATATATAGTCAGAGTTTTTCCCCCTATTCGAACAACCACCAACCGACTTCACTCCTTCACTTCTGGCATTACCCACAACAGCACCAGAGGGTTGCACAATGCCACTATGTTTTCTATTTAAAGTTCTCCTTATGTTTGGAACTAGCACAGTAGAAGTCTTGGTCAAAGTAGCACCCGAAGAATGCATTACATTTTTTAGATCGCTATTAAACCCCCCCCCCCCCCCACTGGAGCTTGCGCAACAACATTCTTTTCAGGTTAACCAACATTACTCGACTGTGAGGAGTCCCTCACAGCAGAGTTATTCTCAAGCACTGCAGCTCTACAAGGATAAGTATGGACTCGATGCCTATAGATCCCACAAGCAAAACAAAAAGAATTCAAACTTTTTATACTCAACAAAACATATGTAGTCATTAATGAGAATCATACCCATCAAAGGCTTCCAGAGGTCCACCTAAATACACACCCTTACAAAACAAGCTCACTTAAAATTTAATTATTGAGATTGACTTTCATTGGCTTACCTAGACCTCTTGCTATTCCTAACAGAATTTCTTCATGATGAAATTATCGGGGATATCCAACATACATACCCACACTAGGGTAGTTCATACCTCCTCACAACTAAGATCAAAACCAGGGCACCAAACTTAGGTCATAAGATAACTCCCAAACACCCTCCAATGGACTATCTTAAAGAGCTTCCAAATAATCCTTTTTTCCTCGAATCGAATCATGAAGAAGGATCGTGGTAGATTAATAACGTTAATCTCACCCCTCGGTTTCCATAAATCCATTAGCTTCTTCCTTAGCGATAATAACATAACGTTATACACTAACACCTCACCAACATACAATTCTCCCACAACTTATTCATAGCAATCAACACATCAATATCAATCGTAACGTACGTTTCTCCTACAACACCATTCAAAAAATTTACACGCACTCTTTCCATGAAATCAAAATTTGCAAAAAACTTTTAAAGAACTTGCTATTCTTTATTGATTAAGAAACTTGCTCAAAATTTAACCTAAACACTTTCACAAATCTTAAGAAACAACTCTCCATAAGACTCTTATTTATAGACTAGGTCTTACCCTAAGTTATTTAGTGTTATCTCTAGTAACTAACTCTTATCTAAAGATAACTGGGAGCCTAAGCTAGGGAATTATCTAACATTCACCCTGTAATTCCGACTTGAATTTCGGGAGCAATGATCTCAATGAGACCTAACTTATCTCTCATTTCTTTAAAATTGATTATTCCTAATGGCTTTGTGAGAATGTCCGCCTTTTGTTCTACACCGGCTACATGCTCACTTTCGATTTGGTTGTTCTCCACACACTCTCAAATAAAGTGATATCTAGAGAGTATGTGTTTACTTCTTCCATGAAAAAATGGGTTCTTTGTGAGTGAAATGGCCTTTTTTCATTGATCCTTTTGCGGCTTCAGTGGCAACCATGATTTTGGCTTCACAAGAGGATAAAGCAACAGTGGGCTGTTTTTGTGATTCCAAGTGATCGGTGATGAGTTAAGATAAAATACATGTCCAGAGGTGCTTCTACCGTCATCAAGATCAATGTTGTGACTACTATCACTATTCCCAACGATTGTCCTTGTTCCATTTCTCCTAAAGTTTAAACCAAAATTAGTTGTACTATTGATGTACCATAAGACATGTTTAAGTGCTTTTCCATGTGATTCCCTTGGACTTTTCATATATCGACTTAACACTCCAACTGCATATACTATGTCCGGTCTTGTATGAACTAGATTACGCAAACATCCAATCGTTCGTCTATACTCTATGGCATCAATCTGAGATTTGTTTTCAGCCTTAGAAAGTTTTAGATTCGATTCCATTGGTGCTTGAGCTGCATTACACGAGTCCGTTTTCGTGTCTTTGAGGATCCCTTAAGCGAATCCTTCTTGTTTTATCTTTATCCCATTATTACTTTAAATTACTTCAATTCCAAGATAGTATGTCAACTTACCTAGATCCGACATCTCAAACTCTCTTGACATATCCTTCTTGAATTGCTTTACGATTCCTTGAGTTGTTAATGAAGATATCATCGACATAGATTGCTACAATCAGAAATTCATTCTTTTCTTTCTTTATGTAGACCGTGGACTCCTTTACACACCTCTTGAAATTCATTCTTTTGAGAACTAGGTCGAATTTCACATTACATGCTCTTGGAGCTTGTCTTAAACCGTACAAAGCTTTGTGTAGTCTATAGACTTTGATTTCTCCTCCTTTGCTAAGGAAGCCTTCTGGTTTACTCACCTAACATTCTTCCTCACTCAATTCGCCATTCAAGAAGGCTGTTTTGACATCTAGATGATGAATTTCCCAGCTGTTCGTAGATGTGAGACCTATGAGAAGTCGTATAGTTTTCAAGTCTAGCAACGGGTGCAAACACTTCCTTGAAATTGATACCCTGTTTTTGCACATAACCCTTGGCTACTAGTCCTGCTTTGTATTTG
The DNA here is from genome assembly GCA_023374145.1 of Lepidium sativum. Lineage (NCBI taxonomy): Eukaryota > Viridiplantae > Streptophyta > Magnoliopsida > Brassicales > Brassicaceae > Lepidium > Lepidium sativum. Next base: position 5,248 of record JAKUCM010000139.1, on the reverse strand, counting down.
TTTATTGATCCATCTGCAGTCCTTTTTATTTTACAGATCCACTTTAGACCAATAGTCTTTGCTCCATCGGGTTTCTCAACAAGTTCCATGTACTGTTTTTTATGATTGATTATATCTCAGCCTACATAGCATCTATCCATTCTTAAAGATTTTTTTTTGCTTCTTGAGGTTTCAGGTTCTCCGTCTATTGTTATTAATAACTTTTCACCTTCAATTTCAGCTAACAACACATAGTCATTGAGATATCTTGGTCTAGAAATTGATTTACCAAACTGAGAAGTAGGTTGATCGTTGATTTGATCTTCATTACCATCTTTGTGAATTTCTTCTTCTTCATCATCTTGGTCTATTGCTTATTCAGGTTGTTATCCTCCTTCTTCGTGTTCATCAAGATTATCTTCTGGCTACGTGTGATTTCTCCTTGCTTGACTGGATCTTTGACTCAAGCTCTGATACCAATTGAAATCAAAATTTTCAAAAAACTTTTAAAGAACTTGCTTTTCTTTATTGATTAAGAAACTTGCTCAAAACTTAACCAAAATACTTTCACAAATCTTAAGGAACAACTCTCCCTAAGACTCTTATTTATAGACTAAGCTAATCTCACTAATCTAATAGGATTTACATGAATCTTATTCTTAGTTATTTGGTGTTATCTCAAGTAACTAACTCTTATCTAAAAATAACTTGGAGCCTAAGTTAAGGAATTATCCAACACTCCACCACAAACGCTCTATCTTATATGCTCTAAAGGATGGCCTCATGCTCTCTCTGCCCAATTTAAAATACACAAATCAACCAATTCTTGTTGGTCTTCTTCATATAAAAATAATATTTTTGGATTTGTACATAGAATACACAATGAATCACCTTTAGTTGAGCTGTAGGGTTTTCGGCAATGAATTTGATGGCCAAGCAAATAACGATACTAGTATTATCTTTAGAGACTATGAGAAGACCGAATATGAGGTTTATAGCACTTAGTTCATTAAATACACCGTCATCTTTCTCGACCCTCTTCTAACATTGTGTCGAGGAAGTGTCCATCCTTCTCTTATACTCTCGTCCGAGTATAACCGTCACTTATCTCCTCTAGTGTGGCTTTTCGTACCTGAGTATAATAACTAACAGAGAGAGGACATTTCATATTTTGCATACATACAAGGATGCAGATAGTATATAGGAGTTATTAAAGGAATTTTTTCTTTATATACCTTTCCAGTTTTAAATTATCGACGATATACATTTTTTGTAACTTTCTCTCTCTCTTTTGAATTTTTGGTTATGGAAATATACCATTTTGAGATTGAAATTATGTCTATGTTCACTTCAAGAAAATGTTCAATAGTGCATCAATGACAAATCAGTGGCTAATTAGCAACAGAAAATATCGCTGGTCTGTCTGTAACTGTATATTTACTCTTTAGATATTGAAATAACTTTAGCCAATAATTTGTATTATCTTAATAATATATTATTTCAGTAGCTATAGATATATCTATGATTGTTGGCCACAATAGATATATCTGTTTATAACCGTTTTGAGCAGTCGGTAAACAAAGATAAGAAAAAGGATTATGGTTCAACCGAAGACGACGATGAGGTTAAATCCGAAATCGAAGATGAAAACGAAACCAAAATCTATGACTCAAATGATTAGAAGTGATCGATTTTTTAGTTTTAAACATTATAACTTTAACTTATATTTTATAATATTTGAATATGTGAATTGTGTTTTAGGGATCACGGAATTACTAATCTTAGATGTTGATGAAAGAAATATGATTAAATGAATTTTAATATAAGAAATGTTATGAATATGTTAATATAATTCATAATCTTAATAACTTATAATTCAAGTTATCACTTTTCAAATATATATTATATTGTCTATACAAAGACTTAAAATATATGAATATGTTCAAAATGCATTTTGGGGTTTAGGGAATTGATGTAGCAACTGTAATTTGGTTGCTAAATTTAGATTAACAGTAGCTAAATATTGAACTGATATCGTAGGCCCGCGAATTTTTATAGCTCGTCAAGTTCCCTCTATTAACTTTTCTAGCCACCAAAATATTAGTTTTCATTTGGTGGCTTGAAAACAAAATCACAAAAACCCTTAAGTCTTCTCTGCAAAGAAATCCCTAATTTTCGAAGCCACAATTGCGACTTCGTCTCTCACATTCTTCTATGAAAAAATCTATCTCAGTGCTTCTTCTCTAATCTTCTGCATTGCTTTTCCTCTGTGTTTATCCTCTTCTCCCCTTCTATCCTCTTCATCTCTGTGACTTCTCTCCTTCTATTGAACAAAAACCCTAATTTCTTTGATTTAGACCTTGAATCCTTCAAGATCTCTCTGTGATTGTTCTGTGACTCATGTAAGGACTTCGACAACATCTGTGAGTGAAGTCAACTCTTCTACAGGGTCGTCTACACCACAACTTCCTCTTATGAGCTTGGATGAGATGGTGGCGTCTCCATCTAGTCACTTCAAGCCACGATTATATGCATTTGGCTATGAAGGCTTGTTCTTTTGTCCATCTAGATGGTCAATCTCCTCTTTTTCTCTCTCCTCATATTTACCCTTTCTCCTCATTTTTACTCTCTTTTCTTTTTTACACTCTCACCTCATCTTCACTCTCTCTCTCCTCATTTTTACTCTCTCTTTTCCTTTATTCTCTCTCCTCTATTTACACTATCTTTTCTTTTTACTTTCTATTTTCTTGTTTTACTCTCTCACCTCATATTTACCTTCTCTTTTCTTTTTTACTCTCTTTTTGTTGTACTCTCTATTTTATTTTTACTCTCTCTCCTCATTTATACTTTATCTCCTTTTTACTCTTCCCTCATCTTTACTCTCTCTCTTCTTTTTTTACTCTCTCTTCTTATTTTTACTCTCTCAACTCATCTTTACCCTCTCTCTTTACTATCTCTTCTCATTTTTACCCTCTCTTCTTTTTTACTCTCTCACCTCATCTTTACTCTCTTCTTTTTACTCTCTCTCCTAATTTTTACTCTCTTCTTTTTTACTCTCTCTTTTCATTTTTATACTCTCTTCTTCATTATTCTCTCTCCTCTTTTTTATTCACTCTTCTCATTTTTACTCTCTCTCCTCAATTTTCCTTTTCTTACTTTCCCTCCTCATTTTTACGCTCTCTCTCTTATTTTTTATATTTTCTTTTGTATTAAAATGTTAAATAATAATTTTTAAAAGTTTTAATTATATAAAGTTTTAATTATATAAATAATATACAATTTTATAAGTTATTTTAAAAATAAATTTGATACTTATGTAGTTGTAAATATAATTTAGATCATAAAAAAAATTAACAACAAACAATGTCCTTCTTATTCATTTGATTACATATTATATCCAGTTAATTTATAAAAATGTACAAGAAACATAATTGCATCCAAACTCATCATCCAGATGTAATTTTTGGATGATAAAAAGAACATCATCCAGAAGCATCATCCAAACGGATCATCTAAACTCATCATTCGGATGTAGTTTTTGGAGGAGGAAAATAACATGGCTTGACTCTTTTGATTTTGTTTTCTATATCAGATTCTGATCAACCTAGTTGAGTTTAAAGATTTATGTAATCATTTATTGAAATAATTGATTATTAGGTTTTCGTGAAGTCTTAAGTTGTGGAAAATTATTTGTTGATTGTTTTCCAGATTGAGTCTTAAGTCGTGAAAATTGATTTGTTGATTTGTTATCCAGAATGAATTTTTTTGCTTTGAAAGTTGATCTAGTCTTAAGATTTAACGAAAAAGGGAAACTGTTAATTTCGCTTGGTCCCTCTTCAATGATTCAAACTTTGTTTATACTGGCTTCTCTTCTCTTCAAGTTTTGACCAATGAAACGTAAACTTTGCAAGACTGTAAAATACTTGCTTCCTCGTAGACCACCTCAATGAGGGGTTCTTAATGAGTCTCTTAGTGAATTTTTTAAAAAATTTAATCAAAACATAGAATAAAGCTAAGAAACATTTCTTAATTAGGGATTTTAAGAGTCTCTTAAGAGACTCTTACATGTCGGCACAAGAGTGGTTTAGGCGTTTTGGCCCAAAAAAAATAAAAGAAGGGTTGCAACATTGTCTCATTTATTTGGCTTTCTCTTTCTTCCTCTTCTCTCTGTGGCGATTTCGGACGATTTCAGTCGATTTCGTTCATTTCTTCCATGGACATCAGTTCACCGCTTATCTTATCTTCCTCTTCTTCATCTCAACGGCGTCGAAGCATCATTAGAACCATCACTTTCGATTTTGCCGTGAAGCTTCACCAAAATAAGTGGCGATTTGGCCGAGAAACTTAACCAAATTTCTTGGGGTTTCTTCTCTCGAACCATCTAGGTACGTCTTCGACCTATTTCTTAGTTATGGTAGTTTGATATATGATATTTGGGTTTCGGTCGTTTCGAAATTAGGGTTCGTCGAAATTAAGGTTCATCGAAATTAGGATTTTTGGGTTTCAAAAGTATTGGGTTTCGTATTTTAATTATATAAGTGATTAGGGTTAGTGTATATTAACGGTTTTAGCTTCAAATCTTTTCCTTCTTTTGTATTTTGTATATTTATATATGAAATTTGTTAAGTTTTCCTAAGATATGTGTCTCTTTCTTTATGTATTTGAGGATACAGTGGTACAGAAGCAGATAATCGAGTGGCTATAATGGATTCAATGCACATAAGTGATGAAGGTAATGCATATATGTTGTCTTCGGTTGTGGTTAGGTTGTTTATTAGGTTGTGGTTAGTATGTTATTAGGTTTTGGTTAGTCTCAATTATAGGTCTCAATAATTAGATGTAGTCTGTGTAATTAGATGTAGTCTTTGTGATTAGATTTTTCTTCTTTTGTGTTTGTGATAAATGTGAAATCTTCTTTGTGAACTTTCATATAAATGTTAATATTTTGGTGTGATATTTGTGATTAGATCACATCTATGTGTTAAGGGTGTGAGAGTAAATGGCTTTCAATGTGAAGTAGACACACATTGAATGCTAAACCTTGTAGTTAGGATTATGTGTGTTTCTTCTTCAGCTTCTTCATTATGTGTGTTTCCTCTTCTGCTTCTTCTTCTGTCAGTCTACTTCTTCTGTCATTCTTCTTCTCTCTGATTATCTCTGCTTCTTCTTATGCTTCTTATCTCTGCTTCATCAATCTTCCTTCTACCTTTTTTCCTCTGCTTCTCTCTACTTCGTCTATCTTCTTCTCTGCTACCTCTCTCTCTCTCTC
>JAKUCM010000138.1:0-42394 GCA_023374145.1 Lepidium sativum | reverse complement strand
CCGACCTCTTCCTTTTTCACACCACTAACACACGTGTTGATACTTGGTCAAACCAAACGTGCCCAAAATTATTTTCTCTTCTTACACAACAAAAAAAACATGTAAGATACTTTCATCACAACTTTGGTCCGCATATTGAAAAGAAAAAAATTGAAATAGTAATCTAATCGCCACCTTCACTCTTCACACTTTCCCACCACTTGTCACGCAACTTCCTTCTCCACACTCCACCACCTACTACTATATATTTATTCACTCTCTCATTTCTTCTTCTTCAACACTTTCTTCACTTCTCTAAAACCTTCTCAAGAGAGATTCATCTTCATCAATAATCATCACAAGACCTTAATCAAATTCTACAGAGAAAACAGATCAGAAATGGCGCTCGAGGCTCTTACTTCACCAAGATTAGCTTCTCCAGTTCCACCACTCTTCAAAGATTCTTCAGTTTTCAATGGAATCGAACACTGGAGCAAAGGTAAACGATCCAAGAGATCTAGATCAGATCTTCACCACCAAAACCTCACTGAGGAAGAGTATCTCGCTTTCTGTCTCCTCCTTCTAGCTCGTGACGGAGATCGTAACCGTCATCAACAACCTTCTCCTCCTCTTCCTCCGGTCGAGAAGTTGATCTACAAGTGTAGCGTCTGTGAAAAAGCTTTTGCTTCTTATCAAGCTCTTGGTGGTCACAAAGCAAGCCACAGGAAAATCTTATCACAAACACAATCCGGAGGTGGTGATGATCAGTCAACTTCATCAGCAACAACCGTCGTGAGTACTGGAAATGGAAAGTCACATGTTTGTTCAATCTGTCACAAATCGTTTCCTTCTGGTCAAGCTTTAGGTGGACACAAACGGTGCCATTACGAAGGAAACAACAACAATAACAACAATAGTAGTGTGACTCATTCTGAAGGTGCAGGGTCTACTAGCCACGTCAGCAGTAGCCACCGTGGATTTGACCTAAATATCCCTCCGATACCGGAGTTCTGTACAGTCAACGGAGATGAAGAAGTCATGAGTCCGATGCCGGCCAAGAAGGCTAAGTTTGACTTTTCGGTCAAACTTCAACTTTGAAGAAATTATTACTTAGACAATAAGATTTTTCCATGTGTTGAAGAGTTCTATAGGGAATTTGTTGACTGTACATAACAATTTGGACTTTGATTTATTCCAATTCTTATTGTTCTTTCATTTTATATTTACTATTTAAATGATTCTTTATTCTATATACAATAAAAAACGCGTTGATTTTTAAAAAAAAAAATCTGAATGGTATAAAGTGAAACCACTATAACTCTATTTTGGTTTTTTTATAAAAACATTTCACAATCAAAGTACTAAGCAATTAGCTTAATCACAAATTTTCACCGAAAACATAACCCAATAATATTATCACTTCATAAATATTCAAAGCATCCAAAATCGAATCTTATATTTAAAATTATTAGAATAATTGACAAAAGAAACTCAAAACCTTTCAAATCTTTACTACCACCAATATGTTATCACTTTCTCGAAGCTCTACGCAAAATAACAAAATTATTCTTCTTTTTCCTTTTACCAAAGTATTAGACCATTTTCATTGGTAGAATTAGTAATAGGGATTCTTAAAAATAAAATAATAATACTTTTGATTGCAATTTAATTTTAACTTAAATTTTAATTGTTTTAAATATATTCTCCAATAATAAACTGACATATGGTATGTACTTTTTAAAAACCTATTCTTAGACCATCTCTATCAGGGTATATTAGAGGGTTGTTAGTTGGGTTTGTAAGGTTATAAATGAATTAAAAAAATCAAGTAATTGTGATATAAGTAAGAATCGGTTCTTCCATAAGAAACTTAAACAAAATTAAGAGACCCATACATGTCATGATGTGGTTGGACACAAATTTCTTTTCAAAAAAGTGAAGAAAAAAATCTCATTCTTTATCTCCTCTTTGCGCCGATACTCTCGATTCATCAAAAAAATCGAGAAATTGAGAGATATAATCCAAGAGAATAGAGGAATTCCATCGATGGCTCGAAAATCAAGCACATGCACAACAAGGTGAACTTAGAGATTGGTTTTGTTTATTCAGAATTTAGACATGGTTTGATTCTGTTGTGGATTAAGTTTGAGTAGAGAAACCATGGCTCACAAATGTTACAAGAGACATTCAATGACTTCGTTATGTCGTTAACTGGTTTAGATCTAAAAATTAGTTTTCAGTGTTGATTTCAAAGTGGTTTAGATGAAAGTCTTAGTTTCAGGTCGTTAAGGCATCATCGTCTGTTTCTTACGTCGGAGAATTCTTTGATTTCGAGTTATGAATTTGTTGCTTTATTAAGTTTGTATTCTCTGTAATAGTAGATTTGATCTGTTTATTATAATTATGTTACTAATTGCATAGAATTGAGTTACTAGTAGAGGAATTAGAGTCGATTTACATAACTATGTTTAGGGCTATTTAGATTTTCTCTGAGATGTGTTAAGTTTGATGTTTTTTCAATACTTCTAGTTTTGCAGAAATGTACAAGCAGCCTAAACTAGAGTTTGAGGCTTACTCTTGTGAGCCTAACTCTGTTAAAGATACATGTGGCTCTTGTGTTAGTGATGATCTCAAAGAGTTTGAAAGATTTGAACAAGCTGAACGAGAGGCTTATTAAGGTAAGTTGATTTGATTCTTCATCTCTTTTATTACTTATTTTGAAAGATGTGATTATACTGTTTTTTTTGGTTTAGTTAATACTATAAAAGTTTAAACGTATTATTGTTGTTAGATTCATAGGTAGTTCAATTCTTAATCTCTTAGATTCAATTAGATTCATAGCTAGTTCAATGAGAATCTAGTTCAGAGCTAATGAAACTCGTATCTTTTGTAGCTAGTTCACGTGAATGCTTGTTATCAAATTGAAACTGAATTGTCTTTCTTTGTTTGATTCTCTTGTCTTAGATGTCACGAATCTGCAATTAGTTGAGTAAGTAGAGTAGACACATAGATGCTTTTCACGTCCCCACCCACTTAATCAAGTCATCAAGTACAAAAGATAAATGCTTGTTTGGTTTAGATTAGACAAATAGATGCTTTTGATATATGCTTGGTTGGTGTAGATTAGATAAATGCATAAATGATATCCATATAGTCAACAAACCTCAACCAAATCAACAAACCTCAACCTTCTGTAACCATATCAACAAACCTCAACCAAAAACATGAACCATCATTCTTCATGGATCCATATAGTCAATCTTATAATTTCATAGATCTTTTAAATAGTCAACTAGAAACACAAATCTGTGAGGGTTTCAGCCCTTCTATGGGACTTGGATCATCACAACACCCACAAGTTGGACCACAAATGACTGAGGATCCAGAGGAAGTGGTAGAGATAGCTGAGGTGCGTAGAGAAAGACGTAAATGGACTCCAATTGAGGATATTGTGCTATGCAGCGCTTGGTTGAACACAAGCAAAGATGTTGTGGTGGGGAATGAGCAGAAATTAAACGCATTTTGGAAACACATAGGAGCTTATTTTAATGCATCTCCTAAACTTTCTGGTTTCGAAAAGCGAAAAGCTGATAATTGTAAGCAAAGGTGGCATAAGATTAATGACTATGTATGCAAGTTTGTAGGATGTTTAGAGGCTGCAAAGAGGCAAAAGAGTAGTGGACAAAATGAGAGTGATGTTTTGAAGTTGGCTTACGAGATTTTCTTTCAGGATCACAAGAAAAAGTTCAGCCTTGAACACGCATGGATAGAGCTTCGCAATGATCAGAAGTGGTGTGCCTTTGTAAGTTGCAACAGTGAGGGAAACTCAAATAAAAGAAAATTTGAAGTCCAATCTGCAAGCTCTAACACAGTGACTGAACAAGAGAAGAGGCCAGAGGGTGTGAAGGCTGCTAAACGCAGAGGCAAAGGATGTGTGAGTAAAGGTAGTGTAAGCAAGGGAAGTGTGAGCAACAGTGACACCATTTCTCTGGTGGAGTTTGAGGCCATGTGGACCCTTAAGCAAAAGGACTAATCCATGAAAGAAAGATTTTCCAAGGTGTCTCTGCTTGACACTCTAATCACAAAAAAAAGAACCCCTTGATGAGATGGAAATTGCTCTAAAGAAGAAGCTCATAGCTGACATGCTTGATAATGTGTGAATCCCTTGATGATAATGTATGAGTTTAAGTGTTGTTTCTATTTTGACAATATGCTTGCCGTTTCATGTTTAAGTGTTGTTTGTATTTTCATGTTTAAGTCTAATGTTAAATTGTTATTTTCTATCATTACAATTAAGTCTAATGTTTAATTGTTATTTTCTAACATTGGATGTTTTATATAATGCACAGGGGCTCTTGGTAAAGGACATGTTCTATCATCTGTCATAAAGGACATGAAACTCCAATAGAGGCTATTGTTTACATCCGTGATACATAAAGACATGAAACTGCAGTAGAGGCTATTGTTTACATCCTTGATACATAAAGACATGAAATTGTAGCTGTGTAATAATCATTTTGGTTTGAATTATTGACATTTTGTCATTTTAGCGTAGACACGAGAACCCCTTGGGTTGAATTATTGACATTTTGTCATTTTGTTTCAAATGACCTGAATTATTTACATGAATCATTTTGTTTGCTATATATTTCCACTCGTTCAATTTTTACTTACAAACCACTTTCTTTTTCTACGAAAACGTTCGTTTGTTTCCAAAAACAAAGTAGCAACAAAATGGCATCTTCCTTTCATAATACATTAGATGATCAATTTGATACAGCGTTCGACGGAGCATTCAATAATGTGTTCAATGGTTATGTTCCTCCAACTAAAGCAAAAAAAAAAGATTATATAGAAAGAGATCGTGAGCAAGGACACAAGCTTTTATGGAATGATTATTTCAGTGAAGATGCAACATACCCACCTTCTCTATTCCGGCGACGTTTTAGAATGAACAAGCTCTTGTTCATGAAAATCGTTGAACGACTGTCCAACGAAGTTCCATACTTTCAACAAAAAAGAGATGCTACCGGAAGGTTTGGTATTTCTGCACTACAAAAGTGTATGGCAGCGATTCGATGTATGGCATATGGTTGTGCAGCGGATAAGATTGACGAATACCTCCGAATCGGTGAAAATACTACGCTCTTAAGCTTGGAACATTTTGTGGAAGGTATAATATCTTTGTTCGGGGATGAGTATCTAAGAAGACCCACACCAGCTGATCTTCAACAGCTACTCTATGTTGGAGAGTTACGCGGATTCCCCGGAATGATCGGGAGCATAGATTGTATGCATTGGGAGTGGAAGAACTGTCCCACCGCTTGGAAAGGACAATATAGTCGTGGTTCTGGAAAACCAACAATTGTTTTAGAAGTTGTAGCATCGCATGATCTTTGGATTTGGCACGCGTTCTTTGGAGCTCCAGGTACCTTAAACGATATTAATGTTCTTGATCGATCACCGGTATTTGATGATATTTTAAAAGGTCAAGCACCAAAAGTGAATTATTTTGTTAATGGACACGAGTATCATTTGGCTTACTATCTAACAGATGGTATTTATCCTAAATGGACTACTTTTATCCAGTCAATTCCAATACCTCAAAATCCTAAAGCATCGTTATTTGCAACATATCAAGAATCTGTCCGAAAAGATGTTGAACGTGCTTTTGGAGTATTGCAAACTCGATTTGCCATTGTAAAAAACCCCGCTCTGTTTTGGGATAAGGTAAAAATTGGAAAAATAATGAGAGCATGTATCATATTGCACAATATGATAGTTGAAGACGAACGAGATGGATACACTCATTTAAATGCATCAGATTTTCAACATGGAGAAGGAAACACAACTGCACAAGTTGATTATACGTACTCTACCGATATGCCTACAAATCTCGTCAATATGATGACCAATCGAAATCAAGTTCGTGATAAAATTATGCATCAACGATTAAAAGATGATTTGGTAGAACATATATGGCAACAATTTGGCACAAATTAAATATTTTTAATTTTTAAATTTCAAATGTATGATATTAAATGTATCTTTTTAATGTATGATATTTTTATTAAATATGATATGGTTATAATAATATAATTAGTTAAATTTATGTATAATATTGTTTTTAGAAAATGTGATATTTATATATTTAAATATTTTCAAGAATTCCTAATGGGTTCTACCAATGGACCTTAAATTAATTGTAAGAAACTATGAATTCTTCAAACACTAAAGAAAAAAAAATTAAAATTAGTTTAGAATATATCATTAATAGAAGTGCTTTTAAGTATCTCAAATAAGATAGAAATCTTGTTTTTTGTTTCTTTTTCCTACTTTTACATTTATTTAATATTTTTTTGGGTATCTTAAAATTTAATATCCAGGGAGCTGCTTTTATATGTGTGTATTTATTTATTTATTTTTATTTTTCACTACAAAAATGTGAACTGATATTTAATCACTCTGAATAAGTAATACAGTGAAAAGGGAAAGATGCATTGTATTATGGGTTGCATAGTAGATAAGCCTAGACGTTAGTATGTTTTTAGAGCTGAGAGATGTCTTTGGTTAACTTTAAATCAAATTCATTGTATCTGACATTTTGGTTTTCCTGTTTTTTTACAGAAAAATCATAATACACTCGTCACCATACCAAGATACCATTTTCTTTTTTAATATCATAAACATTTATATTAGCTTGAAGAAACATATTCCTCATGGAGGATAGAATTAACCAAATTTTTAGAAATTGTTTTGTATGCTTTTCTTACGCTATAAATTATTTTAGTATTTTTAGTTAATATAAACGAAATTAAACTAAATAAAATTTTTAATTCATTAAAAGTTCTAATTTTTTTAACATAAAAAAATCTTTACATAATTCGAATTTCTAAATGTTTAAAATTATTTTATTGAGAATACCACCTTTTAAAATTATTATTGCATTTGTGAATTCTAATTTGTTAATTGGAAATAACTAAAAACAAATTTATACTATAATAATAAGAAAGAATCGTTCAAATAGAGCAAAATTATAGTGTAATTATTAGAATAGTTTTTGTCAAAAAAAAAGAAAGCGTCAAGGGTGTAATTACGGTTACACCCTTGAAACAAAAAACTGATGTCTTCTTCTATTTTCTTCTTCTTCTCAGGTTAGTTTCATACCCAAAAAAGAAAGAAACCTATAGTGTAAACCATCGTCGTTAACTTCTCTTGATTTTGTTTATTCCTCGTCTTACTCAACGTGTTCTTCGCTGTATTTCATACTCGTTGTCTTCTTCTTCATCTTGTTCTTCGTACTCGTCATCTTCATTGTCGGTAAGTTTCTTCTTCCTCTGCTCCTCTTCTGCTTTTTCTTCTTTTTCGTAAGGGCATTTGGGTTTAGGGTTGACGTAGACATTGGGTTTCTCGATTTTGCGACATTTCGATTTTTCAATTTTGCAACATTTGGGTTTTTGTTCTTCACTAACTTATTCTATGTCTAGTAGATTTCTGCCGCAGTCTGAACCAATGTGATATAGTTCGTAATTAGTTGTGAGTGTAAGGGTGAAAAAGCGATATGATACGTGTAATACGGTTAGTATGATGTTGGGTAGAGTTAGGTCGTAGGGGGTATAGTTAGATTATAGTGTAGTAGAGTTAGCTTGTAGTGTAGTCGAGTTAGTCTGACGTGTGATAGAGTTAGATTTAAGAGAGGTAGAGTTGGTTTGTAGTGTAATAGAGTTAGGTTGTAGTATGCGGTATAGTTGGATTTTGTGTGGTAGAGTTGGTATGTAGTGTAATAGAGTTAGGTTGTAGTGTACGGTAGAGTTGGTATGTAGTGTAATAGAGTTAGGTTGTAGTGTAGTCGAGTTAGTCTGACGTGTGATAGAGTTAGATTCCGTGTGGTAGAGTTGGTATGTAGTGTAATAGAGTTAGGTTGTAGTGTGCGGTAGAGTTGGTATGTAGTGTAATAGAGTTAGGTTGTAGTGTAGTCGAGTTAGTCTAACGTGTGATAGAGTTAGATTTAAGAGAGGTAGAGTTGGTTTGTAGTGTCATAGAGTTAGGTTGTAAGAATGTATTGTTGCGTTGTAGTTTGGTTGAGTTGGGTTTTATAATGCTTATCGTTTATTTTCTTTCATCTTTAGATATGGCAGACAAGAAGTGCCCAAAGAAATTTCTCACACACGGTGTACATGTGATGAAGAATCGAAGCATCAACCATTTCTGCAATCTCAAATACATTAGTAATATGATCAAGGGTATTGGTGAGGATGCATACGTAGACATCAAAGACAACTCTTGCGTAGGGGTTTTTTTGAAACTAGCAGATTCCGACTTCAACTTTACAGGTAGGCATATACAGTACATGTTGATGAATCAACTAGTGACTAAGAAGATGTATGAGATTTGGGTGCTGTTTGGAGCTCGTCCTACGAGGTTTTCTCTGCACGTGTTTGCTGAAATAACGCAGCTTAATTGCGGTAACTTCGAGAAGGCTTCTAATGGGGCAGATGAAGCGCACAAAGAACTCTGGGAAGATATTGGATTAGGGGTTGGTGAAGGACCAAAATGGGTAGAGTTGAAAGAAATATTGGTGAGATGTAGAGGGTGGTCTTTCGAGAAGAGGAAGATGGTGGGCTTGCTAGTGGTTTTGAATGTAGGAGTTTTTGGTTGCCACACAAATAGTAGGCTCCCTTTTAATGCTGCGAAGTTGGTTGCAGATTTTGAGATGTTCGAGAGGCATCCATGGGGAAGAGTGGCGTTTTTAGAATTGATAAAATCGATCAAAATGGCAGGATGCAAAACGGGCAGTAATTACACAATACACGGGTTTGTGCACGCACTTCTGATATGGGCATTTGAGTCTATCCTCATAATCGCAGAAATATTTGGGGAGCAAAGAGCAGGTGACGTCCCCATTCTACGATGGAGACCCATCAAAAAACAAACCATTGACCTCGAGGACTTGGTGAAGTTGGAGCTAGCAAATAATAATGGAAAGGTAAATTCCTTTTGTAATAGAGTTCATTTACTCCACTATACATACATTGTAGAGTTCAATTTCAAGTAATGTGGAGTTGATTCCAAGTATAGTAGAGTTCAATTTTATAAGTATAGTAGAGTTCATTTACGTGTAGTAGAGTTATCCGTAGAGTAATATGTAGAGTGGTAGAGTTCAATAATAAATTGCATCTTCTCGTCTACCAGGTACGTCTTAAGTAGCTGACTACACAGCCTCTGGAGATAATGCCTCTATGGCCAAACGATATTGCAGACCACAAAGTTGACACCAAGCTTGGAGACATACTTGCCTCCAGGCTAGATGAATCCGCTTGGGACAAAAGTAATAAGAGGAAGGCGGATGCTTATGTCGAGGAGAGGATGAGCAAGCATAGTGCTAGTTCAAAAGTTCAGGTGGAGAAAGTGAAAGAGAAACAACACAATAAAGAAGAGAAAAAACACAATACAGTAGAGAAAAAACACAAGAAAGTAGAGAAAGAACACAATAAATTAGAGAAAAAAACACAAAAGGAAGTGAAAAAACACAAGAAAGAAGAGAAGAAGAGAACTTAATCTCAACGAAAGAAAGATTTGCCTTTTCGATACCGACCCATCTTGCACTTCCCCTAGTGCAATGGTAGAGTCATGCATGTAAGTTACTCAAATTCAGTGTAGTAGAGTTAGTCCTCTGTTAGGTCGAGTTAGTCCTCTGTTAGGTCGAGTTGGATAACCTGAATGGTAGAGTTCGTCTGCGCGTTGGTAGAGTTATTCAGAGTTACATTTACATTTGTAATAGAGTTCATTCTCATGGTTCTCATTTTTTTAGACCATATGTCGTGATGATTCCGAAGATGATCAAGGAGTTTTCACCCAAGGAGATGCAACCGCATATTAGCATGGCGGAATATAAGATTGTGCGTGTGAATAAGGGCGTACCACGTAATAAACAGTCTGGCGACTGTGGCGTGTGGGTTGTGAAGATGATCGAGTGTCTGGCCATCGGATGCAACTTCGAAGGTCTTTCCAACGAGTACGTCGACTACTCTCGGCTGAAATACGCCATTGATTTCAAAGACGAACTTCCCATGGAATCGGAAATTGCTGTTAGTGATCTAATATATGCACGCGAGTGTGATCAGAACCTGCTAATGAGAGCCACCAAAGATCTCCAGCTTGATTGGTAATTTTGTTTAGTCAGTGTATAGTCCTACACTCGTGTATATTGTATAGTACTAGAGTATTGTTAACTCGACCAAACAGAGAAATAACTCGACCAAACAGAGGACTAACTCGACCAAACAGAGGACTAACTCGACCAACAGAGGACTAACTCTACCATACAGAGGACTAACTCTACCATACAGGTTATCCAACTCGACCAACCAGAGGACTAACTCTACCATACAGTTGATCCAACTCTACCATACAGTTGATCTAACTCTACCATACAGGTTATCCAACTCGACCAACCAGAGGACTAACTCTACCATACAGTTGATCCAACTCTACCATACAGTTGATCTAACTCTACCATACAAGTTATCCAACTCGACCATACAGAGGACTAACTCGACCATACAGAGGACTAACTCGACCAAACAGGTGATCCAACTCGACCAACAGAGGACTAACTCTACCATATAGAGGACTAACTCTACCATACAGGTTATCCAACTCGACCAACCAGAGGACTAACTCTACCATACAGTTGATCTAACTCTACCATACAGGTGATCCAACTCGACCAAACGCAGTGTTAACTCTTTTATTCAAGAATGAATGCTTTGACTACATGTCCGGACATTGTGACCAAGTTTCTTACATTTAGAACAAGTTGAAACTTTTCTTGGACATTTTTCGGGCTGAGAAGACTCGAACCAGCTCTTTATCCGCGATTTCTTCGGCCTCCCTGGTTGTTGACGTACGTGTGGTGGATTACACAGCTTACGACTCACTTCCAACGGAACGGGGAGTGCAGCATCTCTTGGAAAGATACTACTAGAGTATGCGTTGTACAGGTAGATGGTGTGATAGTATGGATGTGTAAGTTCGATCGTCGGCCTTCTACAAGCCTCAGCAACGGCAATGGCATGGACACAAGGAATTTTTTCGACATCATAGCTCTTGCAAGAACACATCTTCTCAGTCAAGTTGACTAAATGAGAAGTTTCGGATCACGTAACAATAGACTGGTGTTCGTCTATGTCCTGCACTTTGTACTGTCTAGCTTCATCGACCCTTGTCTATCATTTATAAAAGTAATGTTAACTCTACTAAAGGGATTGTTAACTCTACTATGAAGGGACTAACTCTACTATGTGCAATGGTAACTCTACCTTTAGGAGCTTTTCAACAGATGCTGTTAGAACAGTTGACGTTAGAGTGGCCTTCGTCTTCCGCTTCGCGAACCAACGTGTTAACATCGACCTTATTGCATCTATAAGCTGGACAATGGGAAAAGTTCTTGCCTCTGATAATGCATGGTCTATTGATTCTGCAATGTTCAACGTAGTGAAATTGTATCTTTTTCCGGGAAAGTACACTCAACTCCACAAACGCACGTCAGCTTTTATCAAGTAGGCATGAAGCTTTGGATTTAACGCCTGGATCTGAGCAAGTATAGCGTTGAATTCATCGACCTTAAAAGTGGTGGCAGCTTTCTTGAACAACTTAAAGGGCTCGCCACCTCTAAATTTCGAAAAAATGTTCTTACGTAGGTGGTAGGTGCAAATACCCCGAGAAGAAAGTGGGTACACAATCTTTTGGCTTTAGCAATGGATTTATGTCTATATGATATGATGGCAAGTTCTCTGTCATCAGAGATCACACGGTTTAGCAGTCTAAAAAACCATTCCCAAGATTCTTCATTCTCGGTATCAACCACACCAAAAGCCATAGGAAATATGTTGAAGTTACCATCTAGCATGGTAGCGGTTAATAGAGTACCTTTATACTTCCCTAGCAAAAATGTACCATCGACAACAACAACCTTCCTCATGTAGGGAAAACCCCTAATACTTGCATCGAAAGCGGTGAAAAGAAACTTAAACCTGTCTTGCCCGTCAACTTCGAGCTTTATTTGAGTTCCAGGATTCGTTCTTCTAACTTATAACTACTTTCCAAACTTCCGGTAATTAGGGCTCGTGCTTGGCTTAGAGTACGGTGTGCTTTCCAGTACTTCATCTGCATAAACGTCAGACTTAAATGTCAAACTAACTCTACCATACGTCACACTAACTATACTACACTGCAATCTAACTCTACCATACACTACACCCTAACTCTATTACACATAATCCAACTCTACCACAATGTTAGTCCAACTCTACTAATACGTCAGCACTGCAATCTAACTCTACTA
Organism: Lepidium sativum; assembly: GCA_023374145.1. Lineage (NCBI taxonomy): Eukaryota > Viridiplantae > Streptophyta > Magnoliopsida > Brassicales > Brassicaceae > Lepidium > Lepidium sativum. The sequence goes on along the minus strand of JAKUCM010000138.1, from coordinate 30,069 downwards.
CACTGCAAGCCAACTATACCAAACGACAGACTAACTCAGCACTGCAATTTAACTCTACTACGAAGATTAACTCTACCATGGCGTAAAATTACGTTTGTACCTTTAGACCGAATCGCTTGCTCATTGAATCAGCAACGTGTTGAGGAAGAACAGATGGCCCAATTCCACCTACGAATTCCAAGTATAACATTCCTAAGACTTTCGTTGACGCTTGTCGTGCACGACCTGATCTCTCCGTAACAGAACAACTATGTTCTCCCATATACTTCCGGAAAAAGAAACATCCACCGTCATCGACAGGTGAAGCTCGCACTCTCCACTGACAGTTTGGTACCCAACATTTCACATCCAACACTGTCTTCGATGAAGCAACAACATCGAAGTCAAACCTCTGTAAGACAGAAAGTATTTTTAGTCTGGTCATGAGTTCTTTTTTTGATGTTGCCCAACAACCAATGCGAGTGCTGACATCTCTTTATCCAAATACTCAGCATTCAAATCCAACCTCGTTGCTTGCTCCGACAGGTTTTTCTTCTTTTCTTCCTTCGATTTTCTACGAACACTGATATAATCTTCATCATCCGAGCTTGCACCATCCATATCATCGCAACAGTCGAATCTGAATTCCACATCCTCGTCCTCAGCATGTTCACCTTCATGTTTCACATTTTCTGGTATACGCTCATTGTTTGGTACACCTCTACTAAACACCGGATCAACTCTACTACACCGAACATACGGGGCATCATTCTCCGACTTACATTGGAATTTCTCGTCAACGTTTCTCCAACTACACTGACCTTTTTCAGGGTAACTCACTGAAACACGAGATCTAGTGGTAATTTCGACACATAGACGCATTGCTTCTTTACGAAATTGTGAAACAAACACTTGAAATTGTCTATCGTTACTCACAATTACAGAGGGAGTATCTTCTGGTAGTGACTGAATGACAACAATTTGCATGTAGCTTAGTTTTAGCTCATGACAATGTGCATCCAAACCAAAATCGGCATAGACCATCTCCAGAAATTCATCGAGCCTTAAATCTTCGACAATGCCTATGATCTGACACCCGTACGACTGGTCCACCGAAAATATCCATAGATTTTCATTAAAACTCCATATCCCACAAACCAAAATGATTTGATCCATAGATCCAAACATAAACAGAAAAAGCAAAGGAGCATCGAAGAAGTAAAGGAGCTTCAAGAAAGCTACAATGGCGTCACTTATGGAGGAATCAGTTGGATGCGCGGCAGATGAGGTAATAACTCAGGAGTAAATACGTAATTTAAGCTCTACTACGAAAGTAGGCTCGGTTTCCAAAACTAACTCTACCATATTGCACTTTGTCCATGTGATAGAGTTGATTATAGCATAAACAACAACTCTATTATGCTGGAAATCTAACTCTACCAAGCACACTTCACCTCTATCACGCTGGAAATCTAACTCTACTACACACAAAATTTCTTTAATGTCAACTCTACTAAGCATACTTTAACTCTACTGCTCTGGAACTCTAACTCTACCATACTGCACTTTGTCCATGTGATAGAGTTGATTAGAGCACAAACAACAACTCTATTATGTTGGAAATCTAACTCTACCAAGCACACTTCACATCTATCATGCTGGAAATCTAACTCTACTGCACACGAAATTTCATTAATGTCAACTCTACTAAGCATACTTTAACTCTAATGCGCTGGAACTCTAACTCTACCATACTGCACTTTGTCCATGTGATAGAGTTGATCGCTTACGTGGCAGATTTCATTAATGGCATTTTCGTAATAACGTTTTTTTCCTTATCACAAAAGGGCAAAATGGTATATAATAAATTAAAAAAACTATTCTACTAATTTACAAACATTTGCTCTATTTCAATAATTAACCCTTAATTTCACTCTAATCTAGCAAATCACCCTAATAATAATAACAATGCGTTAAAAAACAATATAGCGATAAGACATAGTGATTGATCGAACGATTCCTAAAAGAATAGTAAGACTGCTTCGGTGGTTGTAGTTGGTAAAGACCACGCAAAAATCCAGATATTTATTTTCACAAAATTTAATTTCAGATATCTTTTAAAAAACAACTACCTTAATATTATAAAAAAAAAAAACTAAATGACAGTAGTTTAATGGTTTCGGTAAAAGTGAAAGAAAGAAAAAGTTGTTTTGTTGGTCTATATCAAAAATCACTATCTTAATCATTTTCATTTATCCACTAAATTATATATTAACTTTTCTTCGGTCTACACAATATATATATGTCCATAGGAAATTATAATTATCCTTTTTTATATAGAATGCCATTAAAGAAAACTCAAAAAAGAAAAAGAATAAGGCCAGTTAATGAAAATTTCACGAGAACGCCGCGCAGTTTTGAACCAGCAAAACAAATGACATGATGTTTCTCATCAGGATCCCCTGTATATATAATTGGCGCAATTTTATAACTTTGGATGCAACAAATCGGTCATCATAATTCCCTCTTCATTTGAGTTCTAACCGTTGGAACCGCGATTTTTCTCTATGGATTCCTCCATTCTAAAGCTCCTCGAAGAAGACGACGAGGTTAGGTTTCGAATTTCCACTATCGTTTTCAGTTTCCGTCTCTGTGGAATTATACTGGATTTTGTTCTAAGGCCGGATGATCGTGATTTAGGTTTTCCGCTCATTGTGTCGTTAGGGTACAATTATACATTCGGAGGATGCCATGGACGCGTTCCAGGCATCTCTGATTCAAGTCATCAAAGGTTCGTGTTGAAACCTAATTCATGGGCTAAAGTGCAGAAAGTAGAGATGGGAAATGTCTTTTGATACTTGGATTTAGATGCGAGTGTCATGAAGATTGTATCTTGCTTAAGTGAACGTCTCTCGTGATGTTAACTGTTGATGGATGCAATTAGATTTTTTTGTCAGGCTAGATTGAATCTTGATGATGCTTTAGTGATGGCTTGATTTTAGCTCAGGATGGCCCTATATCTGACTTCCGAAATAACTCACCCCTGCCTATCGATGCTGCTCCTTCGTAAGAATCAGTCGCTAAGAACCAGACATTCGTCACTAATGGTCTGTGTGAAGCAGGAACCGATTGATCAAAGTTTTGGCCAGACAGAGAAGCCTCGTTCCTTGGTGCAGCAAGGCGTGACTACTGCTCCAGTGAGACAGAACAATGCTATTCCAATTAGTTCAAATAATGACTTGGAGAAGCAGTCTTCTAAAATGGTGTTATCCACATCTCCCACTTGTGCACGCTCTAGGACGATGGTAACTTACAAGTAATACTGTTTTAGGAAGAGAAAAAACAATTATTATCATTTAGGCCTAAAAAAGATGGCTATGCTTCTAAAACATCTCAAAGTGTTGTACATGAAGAGGAAGAAAGAAGGATTTTGCGGAAAGTTCCACTGCAGAGAAAGCTGACAAGAATTAGTTGGGTTTTCAACCCATCGCTGAGCCTGCTTCTTTGATATTTACTTCAAAGCACTGGAGAGAGAAGTTTATGTAAAGCATATTGGCCATGATGTCGAGCGGTGTTTGTCTCTGGTGAGATGTCAACAGTTTTGGGAACCATTAGACTACAGTTAATTCTTTTTGTTCTCTTGTTTCATGACTTTGCACATTCAGTGCGAGCAGGAAAGGATGCGTCGACTATTGTCTAATATAATCCGTATCTCAAAGCTGGTCTGCCTACTTTCTTCTCTTGTCTGCTTAAACCTTGTTGTGATCTGCATTATTCTGAAGTTAAAAAGAGATTTTGCAGCGGCTTGATGCTGAGAAGTTTAGAAATGGGACCTTTATCACGTCTGGTATCCGGAAAGAGATTTAACAAAATGAATCAGAAGGCGAAAGAGGAATGGAAAAAGACACATGCTGGAGGACAAGCGTTCGAAACAAGTGAAGGTACAAAGAAAATTGAGCCAAGTGCATAAATAAACGTTTGGAACATACCTACACTAAAGGAGGTTTTTGTAATAACAAGTCAGGCAAAAAGGGAGAACAAACATTGAACGATAGCTAACGCTGCAAATGTTGCTGCTCATAAGGCCGTTGGAGGACAATCAGGAGATGATACTTTTCTAAAATGGAAACTTATGGCAGGAGTACGTAGAAAACTTCTCCAGTGCCACGAAGAAACTCCAAGAAACCTTTTAGTGAAACTCGTAAACCCCATTCTACGATGTGAAAAATGTAAATCTCAGTGCTGTTGCTGACTCAAGTTTTTTTTGTAGGTGGAAGAGGATTTAGAAGGAACCAAGGTTCAACAAAAGTGTTCCGGTCAAGCTCTGGGAAGGATGTGATTGCTGTTGTGGAAGAAGAGCCTGAGATGTCCAGATCGACGCTACTGTATCGCTTATACAATAGAGTCAGCTAAAATGTTCCAATCCAAGAGAAGACATAGATTCAATTTTAGCAAATACTAAAAGGTTCTTATTCCATCAAAAGTGATGCTATTACAAACTTCTGAACATAGTCTAGATGCTAAGTACATCCTTATTTCTTCTTTCCTTCTACGAACCTAACTAAAGAAAGCTGCTTTGCTTTTTCTAGTTTTTGTCTGGTTTCTTCATGCTGGCTACAGCGTGTCCATATCCTCCTCCTCCTCCTCCTCCACCACCACCACCACCGCATGAACCACCACCACAACCACCGCCTCCACCACCGCCGCCAATGATGACTCCACCACCAACTCCACCACCAATACCACCAGACCCGTATCCTGGACCTGCATCCCAACCATACCCACCACCAGCACCAACACCACCACCAAATCCACCACCGATGACAACACCACCGCCAGCACCACCTGGACCATATCCACCACCACCACCTGGCCCATATCCACCACCATAACCGCCTGCTGTGAGTTCACCCCTAAATACAGTCACCTGTCGGTTACTCTTTCTCATTTCATCGGAGTGTACAGCATTCCTCATGAACGTACTTTCTCTAGCAGCTTCGCCAATCATATGACCAATGAGGCACACATACAAGGAAACAATAAACCATATCATTACTCTAGCCATGAGTGGGTGCTTATAGTGCGACACAATTTCTTAAATTGGAAAGTAAGAAAGTAAGTAAATAAGATATATGATTAAAAAATACACAGACACAATCACTATTTATACATGCAGTCACATTAAACAAAGGTGATGGCTTAGCATTGGCGTAGAGATAGGTGCGTATATAATGACTCACCAATTTGGGTTTTAGGTGAATGGTCTCATTCGCATGATTTTTTTCATTAGATGTATTTATTTGATCATTGCATATAAATTAACATTTATTCTCATTCTCCATAATGATGCCATCTGAGCTGATTTCACACTCACATAGGGTTAGATGTCAGAATGTGATTATAACATAACATTAATGAAAATATCTATCAAACAAAGTAAATGGAAATACTGAAAAATTTAACATGTGAATTGTAATAGACTTAGAGAGTGGAGTAGAGAGTGTTGAGTGGTGGTGTATTGAATGAATAAGTGTTTATCGAGAGCGAAATTAATTAAACTTGGGACGTGCCTGTAATGAATGAAAGGCCGTAATTTGGCGATCGATGAACGTTCCTCTCTTCTCTGAAATCTTTCAATTCATTCTCATTTCCTCATTCTCAATTCTCTCTTGCTTTCTCTGTTTCTTCTCATCTCCCATGGATTGTTAGGAGGATATTATATTTCTTGTTCTATTTCGCTAGGGATGACGACGAGTTTGGATCGTTGGGAGAAAGATCCTTTCTTTCGTGCTGCTGAAGAGGTTCAGGAATCTGCCGACAGGTTTCGTTTTTTCGGATCTCATTCTCCTTTTTCTTTCCTAGGGTTTTCTCTATTTCATTTTGGATCTGTGAAATCACAACTCTCATTGTTGGTGTTATTTTGTTGTCTGTTGCTTTACATTTGGGATTTGGAATTTTCTGATATAACCAAGTTTTAGATCTGGAGTCTCAACAATGTGTGCTATCTTCGATTAATGTGCAGGATGGAGTCAGCATACAGGACATGGATCCATAAGAAACGAGACTCTTCAAATGTATGGGACTCTGAGCAGCTTCACAGGGACCTTCATGCTACACTAGGAACCACCAAATGGCAGGTTTGTCTTTCTTTATCTCTGAATTTGATCTCATTTGTTTGTTTATTCTGTAATGTTGATTGATTTCTTTCTAAGTATAAAATCTGTATGTTATGTTTTGGGTGCGCAGTTAGATGAATTCCAAAAAGCTGTCAAATCTAGCTATGATAATCGTTTGAGTGATGAAACTAGAGCCAGGCATCGGGAGTTTATTTTCGCAATGGAAGCTCAAGTTGCCAAAATCGAGAAATCTCTCAAGGAAGCTGCGAAATCTGATGGGAAAGGAACTCCGAGATGGGTGCGTTTGGATGAAGATGATCGTAATGAGCTTGCCCTTTTCTTGACTGGACCATCTGAATCAGAAAAGAAACAACTTTCGAAAATCCATGTCACAGTAAATCAGCCTCATGGACATAGAAGGGCGGCTAGTGCAGCTGATATCGGTGCTTTTAACATTGCGGTTACTGACGACCGTTTATTGCAGAAGTCTTCAGAGGAACCAGTGGTTCGACCTCCACGGAAAGTACCTAGCGTCTCTAGCTTCCTAAACTATATGGAACCTGGGTCCAAACATGGCATTAGAAAGTGGAAGCTCTCGGATCGTCAAGAAGACTCTGATGCAGCGTTATTACCTATCCAAGCAAACCAAGTAAGATCTTCAACTGCATGATTAGTTTCCCTCCTGTTTACCAGTTACCACAAATCATTACTGACAATGCTTTATCCATATCTCAGCAAGTTATGAATGGAAATTTTGAGAGGAACAAAGGTTGTGTGGAGTGTGAGAACTGTTATGAGAAACAGCTTCATGGTTGGTATGGTGCTTTACAGAGGCAACTGCAACGGTCTCAGTATCGAATGCAATATAGTAAATCAGTTCACGCAGCAATTTGGATCCTTCTTTTAGTTTTTCTTATTGGTAATACTTAGTGAAACGGAATCATGCATATATTAAAAGGCAAAGATTGCATCGTTTCTTAAGTTTTGAGGTGAGCTACTTTGTCATTGCAGTGGTAGTCGCAAAGCATACAATGTAGAAGACAGGTGCTGAAGACGGCGTTGAGTCCATTCATCTCTTATGAAATTGGGAATCTACATTTTTAACTGTACAGTTAATTCCACTGTTTTTGGTTGTTTTGTAATATAGAAAATACATTTTTTGGTTCGATCATTTGAAAGAGGTCGATTGAAATAAACTGAGTGAACATTATTGTGTTATTTTGGATTATAAATAAACCCAAAGTTGAAGATTGTTCAGCGTTAGTGGAAATGACAATGCTGAATATAGAAATGCAATTTTGATTCGATTATATGTCTGCAAAGATGTGTGATACTCTTGTTACGCTTTTACAATCAATACAAGGAAAATTATTGAAAGTGATATTGGGAATAAACACCAAGTGGGCTAAGAGTTTTTGGCCATGGTTTCCGCAAGGAGCTGCTTATTATCCTCACGTTTATCGGTCTTCTCTAACTCAATGCCTTGGAAGGTAAGTCTAGATGATCGGTAGTGACTCCCAAAGGCAGTCCCGAACCCCCACCCGAGTCCCAAACCCACCCCGCAACCGCCACCTTTATCAAATACAATGAGGTTTTGCAACTAGAATTTATCATTACCTGCTTGTACAGACAATCAGACATGTATAATTGTACATAGAGATACAGAAAAATTCTTACCTACACCAACGCCTAACATGTTCAAAGGCATTCCTGCAAGAAAACCACAGAATTCTCTAATTCATCAGGCACTGTGCTGTAAGCTGGAGTTTATGTCAATGGCAAGCACTGACTCTAGGCAAAGATAATGAAAAAGAGGCATTTGAGAAGATAATCTGTGTGTTCTATAAGTATGATCACAAAATCTAAATAAACAGAGTCTGTCTTAACACTAAGACCAAAAAAGCAGAGCACACCCTAAATAGTCAGACAACTGTTCCCAATAGAATGATTCTATTTGTGAAAGCATTGCTTTGATTTGATTACTATATAAGCTTTTATGCCAAAGGTTAAAAATATTGTCTTTGTCTATTGATAAATTCCATCTTTTACCGATTCAAAATTTAGTAAGTCTCCATGGAATAAACTTGTAATTGAGAACCAACCTCCAAAACCCCATCCAACGCCAAAGCCACAGCCAACACCGAACCCTAGAAAATTCCAGTATCAAAATTACGACTGGAATCTAAAAAAGAGAAAAGGAGAAACAATTTCAAATGGGCGATTACCGAATCCAACACCGACTCCAGTGAAGTCAGAGAGCACCATAATTATCTTCACGAAGAGAGCCAAATAATTTGAGAATCGAAAGAGGCAAAGTGGTCAAATGGGTGAATCTGAAAAATTAACCGATTTGATAGCTTTTATTCTTGGTGAATCTGGTAGATTAGATTGCTCAATCTCTCTTTCTCTCTCAGTCTTCCACACTAGAAATATTTACGCCCTTAAAGCAAGAAAACAAGGTGAAGAAGACAAGATTGTTTTGGGACGGACCAAATCAATCAAACCGAACCGGTTAACCGATGAACCGGCCTTCTTATTTTTCCTTGTTTTCTTTTAAACCGACTTCATGAAAGGAATTCGCCATTTTAGGATATTTATTAAGTGAATAACTAAAAAGATGGCTGCTTCTATAGTAGCATTTGACAACATATTATTAGAAGAAACAAAAGGACTGACCTTACTAAGTTGATTTATGAAAATATCCCTCGAATAGAGACTATACACATTACAATATGCAGCAAAAAGAGAAAACCAAATTCTCCTACGCTCTATGTACATCTTCAACAATACTTCCTACAAGAAATTTTAGAGCAAATGTAGAATAACCAATCTATGGTTTGTTTTGAATGAGTTTATACACATTGATCTTCTTCCAGGTTCTTGACATCAACCATGTTTCTGACAGGTGGCTACTGAATTGTGCAATGTCTTTATTCTGGGGCCTCGAGATAAGTCTTCGACTTGGGAGTCAAATCTGAGTTCAGAAGGTGGAATGAAGCAATCCATGGACAAGCCGGGGACATTGAATGCAATTTCATCAATCACCCATGCTTCTTGCATTGTGGTCTTAGTGTTATGTCCTGATGACATATCTCCAAACCTTAAAAGTGTGGCCACTGATCTACCAGAGTGAGCTATCATGATGCCTTCTACGGGTTTATAGTCTTCTAGGTACGAATTGATGGTCGTCTCCCAGTAAACTGCTTCGCCTCCATTGTTTTGGATTCGGGTTAGCTGGGAGTCTTCTAAGTGAACAAGAAGACCGCTTTTTTGGCTGAAGTAACCGAACAAAGTATGTCTTATGGTCTCTGACGCCCCTTCGCTTCTAGCTTTGAGTGTTGCTTGGTCAGCACATAGCTTTAGGATGAAACTGTCTTCTCCATCTATCTTCTTTTCTCCTATGCACCTAGCATTTGCAAACATATACGCTGTGGTTCTCGGGTCAAGTCCCTGAAAGTACATAAACGGTAAAAATTTAATATGTAAGAACAGAAAGAAACATACTGCAAGAGAAGGCTTCCTTGGGACCAGAGACCTAACCTGAAGAGCGCGTCGTAATGGTCGAACTGGTCCTTTTGCAGCATGAGGCCCCAGCCATGGTGTGTGCCTCCACACAAGCTTCCCGTCACAACCTGCAAGGACCTTACTTCCACCAAGAACAAGCTCCATGTACCACATGTCAGGATACATATGCCACAACACAAATCCTCCAGACTCAACAGCTTTCGACGAATTGTTCTTGCACTTTGAACCCTTTGTGCCTGTCTCAAACTCTGATGCCATTGTCCTAATTCTTCCCATAACATATCCATTTTGCACAGAGCTATGGACCTGGTGACCACCTGATGCAGCCGTATATTGCTGAAGGATGTACTGGGCAGAGGAAGTTTCCTGAAATTCAAGTATTGGTAAGAGTTATAAGACTTGAACCTCAACACAGTGACTCACTAGTTCTTAACAACTCTCAAATTATTTCGTTTCTCTTCTTATCGGAATTAACTTTCACATGAGAAGATGAAACAGATTATTTAGCACCATAAACATGATTCGTTGAGATTTTGAGGAGGACAAAACATTAAAAGCAGAGTAGAAAATTGACAAAATCTCAATTAATTGCGCCGTCTTTCTTCGTTACTAGTATGCAACCAAAAGAGGAAGCTCAGCGAAATTCAATCAAGAATTACGGCATAGAAAAACTCAAATTCGAGTAAAGTTATCTTAAGCATAGTAATAGTCCCCAAGAGTACCCTAATTTTGAGGAAAACAGTGAATTAGAAGCTCACCATGGGAGTATTCTTGATACTGAGGTGTGGAAAGAGATCCAAAGCACTAACGTGAACTGGACCTAACGGTGCGCCGAGAACACCGAGGAGAAGCCTCAGATCCGTCCTTTTAAATTCTGAAGACGAAGATACTGACGGCGGAGCAACAGGAAGCTGACATTTCATCCAATTGTACCACCGTTTCTCGAACCTGGAGTGATCTCCACTGCTTCCAGAATCATCACCATCTGGATCAGGACCTTCCCTAACCGGAGCAAGCATCTCAGACATGTGGCGGTCCGGTTGCGCGACGTAACGACCTTTCCGACGACGGATGATGATCGGAGAGACGCTTCTGACTGGACTCTTGGATCGTGATCGGCGGGAATGTGACTTAGAGAACAAGCCCTGCTTCTTATCCATAGTCAGAAGAAGAAAGTGTTGATAGTGAGAGAGACGGAGAAGATGAAGGAAGGTTTGGTGTGCTAAAGCTTCAGAAGAAAACAAAGAGAGAGAAATGTTTGCGTCGAAGGGAAGGTTGAAATATAAATGTCGAATTTAATTCGTTAAGACGCTTTGATTAACCATTTCTTTTCAAATTTTAATTAGCAATTATAAAGATTTAGGTTATGAATAAAGGAAATTATGAATCACTACTTTGCATGAATAAGTAAAATAAAAATTGAAAATAAAGTAAACAAGTGGCATTTAGTCTAGTGGTAGATGGTAAGTCCATAAGAGGCATCCGCATTTGTATATCTTGGAATTGAATCTCGCCGCTTGTATTTTGTAATAACTTGGCTAATGGGTCGGCCATTTGTGGCCCAATATTAACAAAAAAAATAAAAAAAAAAATAAGCAGAAAGTCTCATTATTATTATTACAACATGTAGCAAATTGAAAATGGGGATAAGATTTAATCATGAAAACTGGATACAAAATCTTTTTTATTTTCTCTGAAATTGTTTATATTATATGTATGAAAACAATATTTTGTCTTCTTTCTCTCGAGTCTTTATTAAACTCAAAAGTTGAAAGAAGAAGCACTTGTTTTTTCTTTTGATAATCAGGAAACATTTGTTTTGTTAGTCCCTAATTAAATATAGGGAACCATCTTATCTCAAACTATAGATACTTGTAAACTATCCTAAATGCACTTGTAAACATCTACATTAAACGAACATTATTCTGGTTGAGCAGAAAAACATAAACCACACTAATATGATTTATGAGTTTAGATTTCCTTTAAATCACATTTGTATAAATGATCTCCAAAAATATTCACATACTTTTCTCTAGTTTTCAAATAAATTGGAACTCAGAATAACAATAATATATTTTTTGATATTGATCCATATCATTAAAGTAAATAATAATAATAATAATACTTGTAAACTAAAAAGTTTATAAACAATAATTGGTTCATTAAAATTTGAACTTAATTATTTAAAATTGAATTCTGGTAAATTCTTTTATCCAAATATAAATTTAACTATTTGATTAAGGTATTTGTTCCACATAAACTAAATGTTAAAAACTAGTTTTTTGTTTTGTTTTTTTAAAGTAAAAACTATAATAATTTAGATTTTCTCTCTCTCTTACTTTATTAAAAAGCAGAAGAAATTAGAGAGCAATTAGGCTTAAAGGACACGAAAGGCGTGGGCTTAGAGATAGAAACTAAGGTCAAAACAAAGCAAATGAATGTGAAGTTGCTAAAAGCAATATATTGTTCATAGACGCGTATGGTGTGCATGAGCATGCACAAAAGTTACAAAAAGGTCAACATAAGACATGTTTATATAAACACACAATTTGACTTTTATGGAGTTTCCAAATTTTTAGAGAGTTTGATTCATGGGACCATATTAGAGTATGGTTGTTTTATAGAAGTAGACAAGTCAATCATTGCTTATCGGCTCTACATGCGGAGGTGGAGGCAGTGATCTGGGCGATGGAGGGGCTACTCGAGATGCAGATTCAAGAAATGAAGATATTTTCCGATTGTGAGACGGTCTACCACATTCTGAATCACTCGGAGGAGTGGCCGGCGTTCTACACGTACAAGAGGAGTTTTAGCGGCTTGCGGTTAGGTTCCTTTCTTGCTCAATTTCTGTAATCCCTAAGTTCCTTTTCCATTTAATCTGCTGGGCTTTTTGGTCAATCAAAGAAAAAATGTGTCGAGCTTTTCTTAATTTGATAATAAATAATCCAATTAATTATTTTAATATAAGGTTTAATTCTTTTCTACTACAAAGAAGAAAATAAAAATATTAAAAATAGAATTTATAAAGTGGATGTAAATGGCATGACAGATGGTAAATCCACTTAAGGTAGTGCATTTACATAATTTGAAATCGAGTCTCCATGTCTACATTATGTAGGAATTTGACTATTGGGTCGGTCAATTGTGACCCAACATAATTTATTGTTGACAAAAAAAAAAGTTACAAACTGGATTTTATTGATAAGTATTTTTCTCTAATTTTCTACCTTAAAATCGGATAATGACTCTTGTCAAAAAAAGGCCTATAGGTCTATAACAACAAATGACCCACTCGAGCGGACGATTCATCATCATGGCTTCTTATGAAAAACTCATGTGATATATTGTGCTCCTTTCTGATAGCAACTCAGAAAATAAGTAAATAAATAATCTAATATCGTTAACGTGAATATAATGATAAAAACAAATATTCTCATATCGTTAACGTGAGGCGGGAAGTAACGGTGACATGAGCCTCTAAGAATATAAATAAATAAAGTGAAAGGAGTCGGTGTATGTCATTATAATATGTGATGATAAACTTTGAGCATGCGAGTTTGGTCCATTCATTATTACTTCTTTTTTCTCTTTCGAGACACCCAAATCACTGAGACAACAAAAGGAATTAGTTTAACATAAAGAATATTAGTTTTTTTAACAATTCACTAATCTTGATTCTGACTCAAAGTCTGGATCTTTCTTCCATGCAAATCCTATATTCTGGTTTTGTGTTAAGAAATTTTGATATCATATATTATTTACGCGGCAACATGATTTCTTAGATCACTCATGGTGAATTTTTTAAATATTTCTATTTGAGATCTAAATCTTGTTTTACATCTCTTATAAAATTATTATTTTTTACTCAATTAGATAGATAAAATCTAATTTACGGACTAAAATATTAATTGAATCATCCTAATCTGCTAATCACTACTGAAAAATCACTATCTTTTTAATCAAGAAATAATCATTAGATCGACAAACTCTAATTCACAGTTTAAATTTTTTAATTGGAAAAGAGTGAGATTCAAAATTACTATCTCATGCATGATTAATTAAGAAGCAAATTAACTGGTCCATCTGTTTTTCGGCAGAAAAATTAGAATCTACATGTTACTTTCATCAATAAATATGGTTTTCTAAGAACTTATAAATAAAGCTAAGCAACTAATTAAACAACTATCTTAAGTTCGATTATGTAGAATATAATAACCATTTTACTGCAAACAATATTATGTAACCCAATAGTACATGTTTTTTAGGTGCATGTATTAATTAGATTCCTAGCAATCACGAAGTGAACTCCACACGAGGATCCCCACAAAATCCTCAGAGCGCACCTTACACTTTATATTACAGAACCTCTCAAACTCTCACAAACGTCTTTCATTTTAGTTCTCTATATATCACTCTCTTAATCATTGTAGACGTGGTCTTTTCATAGAGAAAAACTTCCACACCACAAAAAAGGCACTTTGGAAGATGGTTTCTAGCTTTCTAAACGAAACCACTTGCTTCAACATCATTCTTCACATGTTGGTTGAAACATGTTTAACGTTACTAAAACTGTCACTTATTGTGCCTCTTGTATTATTAGATAATTAATCGAATTTCTTCTTACAAATTCACAAGCGCTTTACACTGCTCCTACGAGAGGTTAAGAGCTATATCTGCATACCATCTCTAATGGTGGCGTTCTTCAACACAACTGTGATGCCTGATCTTATGTAAAACCCTTCCTCTGGCCTATCTCCTTCTTCCACGCCCTGTACACACAACCAAAATCAGTTGATGAATTCTTCAAAATGAACAAAAGATTTATGAAAACATACATCTGCGTTCGCTATGACCACGTTCTTCCCGATCTTGGCATTCTTGTCGATGATACAATTCCTGCATTTTGACAATACAAGCAAGACAATTAATGTTATGTCAGAGGACTCTGCTTTCTTTTTAATAGAGAAAGGATTACCTGATTTTGGTGTTCTGGCCAACCCCTACTGGAACTTTCCCTTCTGCCAGCAGAGACGCGATTTCAGCTTCGGTTTGGTAGAAATCTGCTCCCATCATCATTGTATCCTGAAGCTCTACTCCAGACTCTACACGTGATCGTATGCCCACAATAGAGTGCGTCACACTGCAGTCTCTCAAGAAGCATCCATGTGAAACTATGGAATCAAGAATCTGCTTTTTCAGAAAATAAAGTTTAAGACGTTAGGATCAACGAATCATCAACTGAAACCGGGATAAATGGATTCAAGAAATCGTACCCTGCATTTATCTACTTTGGTAGGGGGCAAGAATCGTGGAGAAGTGAAGAAGGGTGTTTTTGGATCGTAAAACTGGAATTTAGGAGGCTGCCAAAACAGAAATAAATAGCGTGAGTAGGTTTCACCACGAGACTGTTATGGAAATCAAACGATTGGGTTGGCGGAACCTGTTCTGTGAGGGCTAAATTGGCATCAAAGAATGATCCTATGGTTCCAATATCCTCCCAATAGTCATTGAACAAAAATGCCTAGCCAATTCGAATTTGTATGTTGCAGCAAGTAAACATATACAAGAAGATAAATAAAGGTAAGAGAAAGCACAAATATTAGTTGATGATATGATATGCTATGATAAAGAGAAATAAAAAGACCTGGACATTGTGCTCCTTGACGGCCAATGGGATGATTTCAGATCCAAAGTCATTGGACGTAGGATAACTTGATCTTAGAAGCTTCAGCAAAACCTCTTTTCTAAATACGTAAACACCCATCGATGCAATGTATGGGGACTCCATAGCTTCTTTTGGTGGTAACCCAAGAATTGAAGTGTCAACTTGCTGAAAACGCAATATAAACTATAAGAACCCGTAAAGTTGCAAGCATGTATTTGAGTTGGTTTAACTTGCGTAATGACCATTTTGATAAAGAAAAGATAACATTACCATTGCCTTTAAGTCATCTCCCTTTGGTTTTTCTGAAAATTGTATGATTTTTCCAGACTGGTCAATCTTAAGCAGCCCAAAATCCGAAGCACGGCTGTTAAAAAGAGAAAAATAACGGATAGGTTCATCACACAAAAAGTAAGGCAAGAACAAGTTTAAAGATCCTCGGACAAACCTCTCATCCATGGGAAGACAAGAAACTGTGATGTCGGCATTTGACTCAATGTGCTTCTGCAAAGGCAGATGTAAAATGAACAAAGTTCACATGAAGCTCGGTGTGAACAAATAGGAAGAATAAAAAACCTGCACAAAGTTCATGTAATCCATCCGATAGAGATGATCCCCAGACAAGATCAAGACATGTTCTACATTCTTTGTCTTGGCATCCTGCATACACACAGCCATATTATGTTTATAACAATGTTTACTGAACCAACAAGAACACTATCTGTGAAATGAAAGACAAAAGAAAACCTCGAAGACCCATATAAATTGCCTAACAGCATCAGCAGTCCCCTGAAACCATTTCTTTCCTGCATCTCCGGAAGTTTGGGTTGCAGCAAGAACCTAATCATTCCCAGAAGAGACATTTTAATTGCAAATGAAATTAGGAAAGCATGGGACGATAGATCTAATATATGGCGGGTAATTTTATCACCTCAACAAACCCATCACCAAAGTTAACTCCATTACCGAAGTTGTACGTGCGAGAAAGGTGGCGATTGAGAGAGAAGGAGTTAAACTGAGTTAAGATAAAGATCTTTCTAATACCGCTGTTGATGCAATTGCTCATTGGTATATCTATCAGCCTGTAACACCCTCCAATTGGCACCTACGATTATTAACAAGTCTAAAAACCTCATTGACAATAAATCAAAATCATTAAAAACAACCAGCAAACAAAAACGCTTCTCACCGCAGGTTTAGCTCTCTTGCTTGTAAGAGGAAACAGGCGAGTCCCAGCACCACCACCTAGTATGATGGATGCTACATTCTTTGGGTCTGCATTTTGACTTCTCAGCACAGGTTCCTGAAAATGCATTCCTTATATCAAAACAGAACTTGAAAGATAAAAAACTATTAAGAAGTTTCACTTCACCAAACCAGAAAAAAAAAACTTAATTGATGAGACTCTTTGCCCAACCAAACCCCAATAATCCATACCCTCCTTATAATATAATACAGCCCTCACTGGTCTACTCAATCAATTCACAACAGCTACAATATGGTACAATGTACATTAAGTCCTAAGCAAATTATAGTATACCAAAAGGTAAAGTTTTGGAGCTGCAATTCCTCAAGTCAACCCCCTTCTACACAAGTCACCATCTCGACACCATTAAAATTCATTTTCAACACCTATTTAATACATTCCAAATCATTTTTCCCAACTAAAGATGGAGACAGAATTAAGAGTTATTTGATGATGCTTGGCAGATCCAAATTTACCAGTAGACCTAATAATCGTTCATTGTGAGCCATGGACTTGAATTCATTTCAAAATATATAAACTAAAATCCACTGAATAGAGTCACACTCTCACGTACGTAGCAAATAGAGATAAAAGATTCAACATAATCATTTCTTTTTGTAACTCCAAGTGTAAATGAATACTTACATAAGACTCTTGACCAACAGATGGGGTGAGAACAGAACGGATGAGCTTAGTCTGAATCTTTTGAGGTGCACACCTAATTTTCTGTGTCCTCAGATTGTTACGCTTCACAACTTCTACTCCCCAGAACGCACTACCTCTCTCAGAAACAGTTCTTTTGTTCAGAACGAAGTGACTCGTGCACTGAGGACAGTAAGACTCCATATTTCCAGAACACACAATTCAAGGAAAATGAAGGAAAAAAACAAGGACAGATTCTAAAAAGATCAGCTTTACAAATACCCAGATAAGGAATTTTGATTCTCAGATTCGATTTCGAGGTTGTGAAAACGAAACAGTGTCAAAAGAAAAAAAGAAGTCGACTAATTTTTCCGTACAACGAAAGTTCTCAAGTGGTGAGCAAAAGTGTTCGAGTGAGCTTTAACTTTTCGCAGTGGAAAGAGAAGAGCTTTGTTTCAAAGAGATCAACGAACAGCTTTGTTTGAAAGAAAGAACAATTTTAATGTGAAGATCCTCGTGATCTGCTGACGGGAATTCAGATTTGTTCTTATTAATTAAAATCACACAAAAAATCTAAGGTTTTGAGAACTGACCTGCTTTTTACTTTTCAGTATCAGTAAGCAAAATAAACGCAATAAAGTTAAGGGCTTTATTGGTAAAATACTGTGGGGTTTAGTGGTTTACAACCACCAAAAACGAAAATGATATGTTAATGGAATAAGTGAGATAATCCGATTAATCCAATTTCGTATAAAGAACCAAAATATCAACTCAGCATGACACCTCATATAAAAAAGACCAATCAAATTGCTTGATTAATCCAACTCATCACATGCTTCCACTTCTTCAATCTCAAATATTTTGCTTTCAACAATGGTGACTCTTCTGTTTCCTTTTATTTTTAAAGATAAAATGTAATGACTCTTTTGTTTCTCCTACGCTAAAATCCAGTTCTCTCACAAAATGGATACTTGTGACAGTTATATATAAAAGCAGGGTTGTCTCTTCTGGTATCGACAACTCAGCATGACACCTCATATATAAAAGACCAATCAAATTGCTTGATTAATCCAACTCATCACATGCTTCCACTTCTTCAATTTCAAATCTTTTGCTTTCAATAATCGTGGCTCTTCTGTTTCCTTTTATTTTTAAAGATAAAATGTAATGACTCTTCTGTTTCTCCTACGCTAAAATCAAGTTCTCTCACAAAGTGGATACTTGTGACAGTTATATATAAAAGCAAGGTTGTCTCTTCTGGTATCGACAACTCAGCATGACACCTCATATAAAAAAGACCAATCAAATTGCTTGATTAATCCAACTCATCACATGATTCCACTTCTTCAATCTCAAATCTTTTGTTTTCAACAATCGTGACTCTTCTGTTTCCTTTTATTTTTAAAGATAAAATGTAATGACTCTTCTGTTTCTCCTACGCTAAAATCCAGTTCTCTC
Source organism: Lepidium sativum (assembly GCA_023374145.1). Lineage (NCBI taxonomy): Eukaryota > Viridiplantae > Streptophyta > Magnoliopsida > Brassicales > Brassicaceae > Lepidium > Lepidium sativum. The sequence goes on along the minus strand of JAKUCM010000138.1, from coordinate 11,441 downwards.
ACAAAATGGATACTTGTGACAGTGTCACCATAAAGATTGTCGATCTAAGCCCCAACCTTAAGTGTAACAAAGTTGAGCAGGTTCTATTTTTTACTTTTTTAACTTTTCTCTTTTCGATTTGATTGTGGTTTTGAAGGAACAAATGTCAAATACAAATGCAGATTCATCATTCATATTAGTTTTCACATCATCATCTTCTTCTTCTTCTCCTTCTTCTCTTATAAAAGTGAAACCCTATTTTAATATATTTAGAAGGATAAATAATGAAGGAGAACCTCTTTGATGAAAAATTAATCAGAGCTTATCTTTTGGTTCTATAGATCGTGTGTTGTAGAAGGCTCAAGAAGGTGTACATGGTTCGATGACATATGGAACAAGGCAACATCATGTTCACTCTCACATGTTTGAAAACAAGAAGACGACATCTGGAATAAGAAGATGACGGTTCTATTTTTCTTACGGAAGCTCCTAATCCTATAAACACTTCTCCGACCAAATTTTGGAAGTTTCTACGAAAGATGACTTTTCTCTTCAAAAACTGGTTCATGTGGGTTATGAGATAATTACTTATCTTAAAATCTCTTTTTATATAATTAAATCAAACCATATTTCTTTTCCATGAAGTTTATTGATCTCTATTGTTCCCTAGGTTTCTACAAAGTGCATGGGCCTTCATATATGTGAAGAGACTGCAGGGGAGCAAGTTTTGACTTCTTTGATGATCAATGACACAAATTTAGATTAAACACAAATATATCGTTATTTAGTGTTGGTGGATATTGGTATTAGTTTCGAATTATTTTGCATTCTCTTACTTAAAATTAAAAAAAAAAACTTGTGCTCTATTTGAAGTTTATGAAAACTCATATCTACCCGATGAAAACAGGTTAAACCTTGCTCAATCTGATATGCAATGGAGGTTGTGTAAAAGGAGTTGGCAAAGAGAATGCCTGAATCTGTTTACTTAAAGCTTTTACCTTGTGTGATAGTATGCTTATGGATTCTTGGTTCTTGGAGGTAGGTAGTGTTGCTAGAGCTAAAGGAGATAGAAAAAGTATAAAATGAAGTTGCAGGATAATATTAAAGCTGAGAAAGAAAAGACCAATGATTTTTGCTCACCTACCTCTTATATCATATTTTTTATCACAAAGTATTATATTTATATTTTACCTGTTCTTATTGGAGTATAGCAAGTAAAGGTAATCTCCAATCATTGTGTATTTTAGAGATTGAATTACTAATTAGATCTGTGAAAAACTTCCAATTTTGTTGTTAATTGACTTTTAGATGGAGGAACTGAGGAAGTTGTTGATTAGGACCATTGCTAGAGAAACTATTATGTTGCGGTTTTGAGATATCTAAGAGGTAGAAATTGGCATATCAAGAAAGCTGCTAAGATGCTTAAAGAAATTTTGAAATCGTAACTTCAATACATGCCTGAAGAAATTTGTTGGGTATTTATTTGAACTAATAAACATACTTTGTTATGATACTGTTGAAAATATGACCAATTTTTTGTTGTTGTTTATAGGGAAGAAGCTAATGAAGCAAATACATGGAAGATATAATCAAATATGATCAAACTGTGTCGTAAACTTGGACGACATGTTTTTATTATGAACCACTAGATGTAAACCGACACACTTATTATTCTCTTTTGAAGTAAACAAAATGCGTATAGTTTGGAAGTAAAGTCGCTAATAAGGAATTGGTTCAATGAAGTATTGCAGTGGGAAAAAAGATCAATGTTACTTTTACCTACTACTTTCCAATCGTAAAAACATTTTCTATTCACCATTAACCAAAACTTATTAATAAAATAACTCCGCAGCATAGCGCGGGTATAAATCTAGTTTATGTAAAATTGAATGTGCAAGGAAATCTCCATTCTTTATCTGATTGAGTTCTGATTATCACAATTTCTTAAACCAGTCGCAAGTTACAATAACGAAAATTATATTTGCTAGCCATCTCCTATAATAAGAGATAAAACTCTTGTTTTAACAATAATTGATCTGCTATTCACAATGGTGTTCCTTTCAACTTTTATTCAAAATGAATAGCTGACGTTAACTTTTTATTATATTTGACATACATAAAACTACCGTTGTATAGATATGGTTAAGGCTTGGCATTTTAGACGGACCGGCGGACGGCGGACCTGAACTAAAACACGGGTATGTGTTCGAGTATGGTTCCATATGATTATACTATTAATTCTTCTTTGTATTATCCATTACATATGGGTCTAGATCATATAACACCCGGTATCCACGAGTATTTTGATTAGTTCGGGTTTAGTTTCAAGTATTTTTATTAGTTCAAGTATTTTGATAAGTTAATGTCAAACTTCGGCCATTTAGGTTACTTCATGTATAATTTCAAGAATTATGTCCATTTGGTCTCTCAACCTTAATCCAATTCGGGTCCAAGTATTCATAACCCAATGACATACTCAAAAATCTTGATATATTTTGGTTTTTCATATTTGGATTTAAAACGATTTGAACTCGAAAGTACTTGAACCGAGCTGGTCCAAATATGCTTCGATTTCAATATAAATCTAAATAGCTTAGACCTAAAAACTCAAATCCAAAAGGACATAAACAAATCCCAAACCGAAATGTCCATGCCTATATACGATAAGAAAAAATTATCAAAACTACATGTTTAAAGACTTATTGGTTTTGAATTTTCCCTGTATGTTTTTCTCCTCTCATCTACCCTATTTCCCTTCTTCGTTTTGGCAACGCTTTAGTCCATGCCCGAACTTTAAATTTACATTCTCCAACGCGCACATTATTTCTCTTTATCTCTAATCTTTTCTTTTCATTGTCGAGAGAGGTGAGAGATAATAAGGGACATGTGGTAAAAATTTATTGGTCATCTTGAATCTTTACATCTTTTTTAATCCAATTTTTTTTAACTAAAATATTTTTGTTTCTATTATTTTTAAAAAATAAAAATTATACCAAAATTTATCATTTTATATAAATAAAAACTTGTTTCCTGTAATTTGGATAAAAAAATGTTTTCTTCATATAAATTTTCTATTACCAATCTAAAAATTCTTATATTTTGAGTTTTTTTGTGTGTTCGATAAAAAATATTTCATTTCTTCTATTATTATTTGAAACAAAAAAATATTTAAAATTTGCACTGAATTTTTAGTTATTTTAGTTTTAGTTATTAATTATTATTAATATATAGCTATAATATTTTAATGAAAATAAAAATATAAAAAATAGTGGGGTAAGATGTTGGATTTTATTAAACAAAACTATTATACAATACAAAAATTGAAAGAGTTTTCAATGATTAGGTGGAAGATAGAGAAGATGATATAGAGTCCTAACAGAGAATGATTAGGGTGTTGGATTGGAGAAGCATTGTACAAAGCTTTATACGCAAGTGGGCGTGTTTTTTTGTATTTGTTGTTAGAGCATATCAAATGTATTTCTCTATTTTATATTCTAAAATAGAAAAACTTTATAATAAATGTGTTTTATTCTAGTGTATTCCTATACTTCTTACTTTAAAAGAGAATATCTTAAATATATTATATTTTAATCTAAAAATGTTATTTTTAAAATATAGGAAAAATATGATTTCTCTATTTTAAAGTCAAAATAAAGGTGGGTAAAATAATAGAAACCTCCTCGTTTTTTTCTTGTGGGGAGCTTAGACCATGTGCAATGGTAGATACCCAATTGGGTATCTAAACCAATTTTATAATATTAAAACTAATTAAAATATGTATCTTATGTATTCTATTTAAGATATGTATCTCTCCTTAATTATTCTAAATCTGATTAAAAATTATAAAACCAAAAACTAGATACGCTAAACCATGTGCGTTGTTCATGGTCTTAGCCCTCTCCGAATGAATTAGAATCTTTGCATCTAGTTGTCAGAGCTTGTTAAAGCGGCATATTTCCTTTCTGCCGCCTATTTCTTTCCAAAACTTTTATTTTGTTTCTTTACTTAATCCACAAGATATAAATATACGAAGAATACCCTAAAACTTGCATCTCATTTTGCCGTACCTCCGCCTTCACATCAACATTTCTTGTGATTTAAAAGCTTTGATTTGGATCTCGTTCTGCTTTTGTGAAAGAGTGGTGTAACGGTGTTGCTAATGTCAAAAGAACTTGATACAATCTTCAGAAAAAAGACGATTAATAAAAGCCTTTCAAGATCCGCATTGTGCCTGAGTTTAACGCAGTAGAGCGCAATGACTGTAGCCTTATGGGGAAACTTCTGAACCCCGAGTGTCAGAAAATGTCAAGCTTCATTCATGACATGCGGAGATTGTGGAGAATACAGGAACGATGTCATGGTTTTGCCTTGTCCAACAATCGATTCCAATTCATCTTCGACCATGAGAGAGATCTTCAGACAGTTTTGAATGCATGAGCGTGGTCATACAATGATTGGAACATGGTATTAGAACGGCGGAAGAGAAGCCATCAAAAGATTTCCTTCAACATATTCTGGTTTGGATCCGGATGAGGAACATACCAATAGATTATTGTGACAAAGATGTCATTACTGAGATTGCTGGTCTTCATGGAAGAGTACTTGAAGTATACTTCGATCCTCTCAAGCCGCAGTGTAAGGGATATATCCGAGCATGGGTTTTGTTTGATACAAACAAACCACTTAAAAACGGGAGAAAATTCAAGTTTCCCTTCGGAGAAAGTAATCAGTATTGGATTTGAGTTTGAACGCTTCAGAAAAAGATGCTTTCACTGCCAAATAATGAGTCATGACAAGGCTCGTTGTCCCTTAATAATTCAAAATCGGCAATTAGATACTATGATGATTGATAAATCTGTCCCAAAGAAGAACTCTCCCACCCTGAAAGAGGGTGATCCCCTCAAAGGTATGCTATGCGAAAGTGATGTGGATATAGATGAGGCAACTGGAAATCCCAAGATATTGGATGAGGTTTTGGATGTGATGAAGAACTATATATCTCTGTAGAGAAGCAAGCAAGAATAATCAGGCTTAGAAGACATGTGTGGAAATTGGAGAAAGATCTGTAGGAAAGAAATAGATTCCTTCCGTTGGAGCTTCCTACAACGATAACTACTAATCCTAATAAGGGGAAAGAGTTGGTTTTTGATTACCAGGAAAAGGATAAAACTCAGTTCGAGGGTGAGAAATTACTTGCAGCGTCAAGAAAGGCTCTTAGGTCCACTTACTGCTACCTTACTCACACCACACAAGAAGATGACTTAAGGCACTATGTTTGTCATAACTCTAAGGTTTTCGTAACTGGTTCCTACATAGCTAGTTCTTTTGGAGTTAAATCATAGAAACCCCGTTTTAGGCGTAGACCCAGTAAGTGGAAAACAACCCCAAGGGGAAGAAAAAGATGTAAATCTGAAAAAGAAAGCTTGTGATGAAGAGGAAGATAAAATAAACAACAAAGGTGTTAAACGCACAACCTTAGAGGTGGTTTCGAGTGAGGAACCGCCGAGTCCAAGATGATCATTCTATCTTGGAATTATCAAGGTGTAGGAACTGACTTGACAATTTAGATTCTGCGGGAGATGCGAAGAGAATATTTTTCTGACTTCATGTTCCTTATGGAGACAAGGAACTCCATAGCTCATATGATTTGTATCCAGAAATCCTCGGGAAATGATAAGATACATGTAGAAGATCCATAAGGTTTGAGTGGAGGTTTAACATTGTTTTGGAAAGCTTCTTATGTTGTTGTAATTCTCCACTCCGATAAACGCATTATTGATGTTGAAGTCTTTTTAGAATCAGTGAAGTTTTATATTTCCTTTGTATATGGTGAGCCTCTAAGAAGGCTTCAACAAGAAGTTTGGGACAAGTTATGTGACATCGACAAGCACAGAGCGGAAGCTTGGCTCGTTATAGGGGCCTGAATGAGTTAATTGATAATACAGAAAAATGAGGTGGCCCCGTTAGAGATGAAGCCTCATTCACTACCTTTTGAGATATGATTAATGATTTCAATCTTAATGAGATGGCGTTTACTGGTAACAAGTTATTATGGGCAGGAGAGAGAAATGGTATTTATACAATGTCGGCTGTATCGAGTTCTAGGTAACTGACGCGGAATCCCGAAGGAAGCGTCATTCCAAGTTGTAAAGGATAGTTCTTGGTCTTGAAAAAACTTGAGTAACTCCCACCTTAGGTATATCAAACCTAAGATTGTTGTTGTTTCAACTCGCCTTCAATTAAGCAAGGTGGTGGAACCACGGAATGTTGACTCGAGTAGCCCCCACCTTTAGTATATTAAACCAAAGATTGTTGTTGTTTCGACTCGCCCCTTCACGCCAATGGCTAGGAATGGCCACACAAGTGTGATGAAAATTACTTGATAAACCAGTTTGATCCCTTGGATATGACACACCAAGAAAAATCGAAAAGTTCACAAAGAACAAAAGAGAATCACTCTCAAATTTATTGATATCCTCACAAATGAGAATTACATGAGTTTATAAAGAAAAGAAAGGACTCTCTAGATTCCTCTAAACTTATTGAATGTCTTAAATATGAAGAGTAAAAACTACTAAGTAAATGACAACTAAATGTCACAATTTACTATGACTTGAATGAGAAGGACTCTTGAACTTTTGGTATCCAAAATATCTTTTAGTCTTCCAAATTCGTCACTATTCATGGGCTGGACTTTAAGACATGATTTAGGACTTCTCTTGAACTTGTAGAAGGCTCAAAGTGGTTTGGACTTGACAAGTATAAAATCCAATGGATTCCTTATGTTGTTCTTTGTCCAAAAGGCCTTGAATAAATCCACAAATGCTCTCTTTGACTTGTTTAGCCCGTGATCTTGTAATTGGACCGATTGAAATCTCCAAAGCTCTCTCGTGATCTTCATTGCTTAGCTCCAAGTTCTCCTTAGCTTCTTTGCTGCTTTCCATGATCATATCATCCCCTTCCTCTTGAAAAGGATTTGACCTCAAATCAGGTTCATCTGCATCAAAAGGAATCAAGTCAGAAATGTTAAAGCTAGAACTGATTTTGTACTCACTTGGCAAGTCTATCTTGTAGGCGTTTTCATTGATCTTTTCCAAGACTCGGAATGACCCAATGGCCCTTGGCATTAACTTAGACTTCCTTTGAGCTGGAAATCGTTTCTTCCTCATGTGAACCCAAACTAAGTCTGCGGGTGTAAACCTCTTCTCACGCCTTCCTTTGTTGGCTTGCTTTTGATATTGCTTAGTCTTTTTCTCAATGTTAAGCCTCGTCTTTTCATGAAGCTTCTTGACAATCTCAGCTTTCTTTTTCCCATCTACTTGAATGCCGTGTTCACTTACATCAAATCCTAGAAACACAAGGTTATCCGAACAAAAGGACACTTTTTCAAGTTAGCATATAGCTTTTCCTTTCTTAGTACACCTAAAATCGATTTCAAATGCTCATTGTCCTCTTCCAAACTTTTGCTAAAAAGCAGAATATCATCAAAGTAGACAACCACAAACAAACCAATAAAATGTCTCAAAACATGGTTCATTAACCTCATGAACGAGCTGGGTGCATTAGTTAATCCAAAAGGCATGACTAACCACTCATAAAGACCATGTTTTGTTTTAAAAGTTGTTTTCCATTCATCACCCTCTTTCATTCGAATTTGGTGATATCCAGTCTTAATATCAATTTTAGAAAAGACACAAGAACCATGCAGCTCATCTAACATTTCATCTAAGCGAGGAATTGGGTGTCTATACTTTACCGTGATATTATGGATGGATCTACAATCAGCACACATGCGCCAAGTTCCATCCTTCTTAGGAACTAGTAAAACGGGTACGTCAGATGGACTCATGCTCTCACAGATATATCCTTTCTCCATCAGCTCACTCACTTGTCTTTGCAACTCCTTGGTCTCTTCCGGATTGGTTCTATAGGCTGGACGGTATGGAATGGATGCTCCGGGTACAAAGTTTATTTGATGCTCAATCCCTCAGATTGGAGGTAGACCACTAGGGTTCTCATCCAGAAATACATCTCCAAAATCCTGCAACAAAGAAGAAACACCACTAGGCAAACCGAGGTCAAGGTCAGTAGAACCAGAAAGACCTCTTTGAACATAAGTACAAATATAGGCTGATGTGAAACCAAAGCTCTCTTTATCTCACTTGACCTCACAAAGAAATTTTGGTGTTTTCCCTCTTTTCTCTCTTTGTGTGTTTCACTCTTAAGCTCACTCTTTTTTTGTGCTTCTCTCTCAATCTCACTCTCTTTTTGGTTTTTTTTTTGTGTTTGAGTCAATCATAACTCTCTCCTCATGTTTCTTTAGAAGCAAATAATCTTGGTAGATCTCATTAGGAGTCATAGGAACAAGCGTAACAGTTTTCCCCTTATAACCAAATGAATTCTTGTTAGTGAAACCATCATGAACAACTTTCCGATCAAACAGCCACGGTCTCCCAAGAAGAATATGCCCATCCTCCATTGGCACAATATCACAAATCACCTCATCCTTATACTTCCCAATGCTAAATGGAACCACAACTTGCTTTGACACTCTGAGTTGTCCAAACTCACTTAACCATTGAAGCTTATACGGCTTAGGATGTTTTCGAGTAGTCAATCCCAGTTTCTCGACAAGTGTAGTACTCGCCACATTCGTACAGCTCCCTCCATCAATTATAAGAATACACACCTTATCAAGAACAAGACATCGCGTGTGGAATAGATTATCACGTTGCATGTTCTCCTCTATTTTACCTTGCACACTCAAAGACCTTCTAGCTACCAAAAGATCACCTTTGATTGCAGGTAACTCCATCTCATCTTGAGATGACATAGAATCTGAAACCACTTCTTCCTCAGTTTCGTACTCTCCATTGACTCTAAGTATTATGGCCTTCTTGTTTGAACATTCATTTGCATAATGTCCCCTGCCATGACACTTAAAATCTTGCACATCACGATTTCTTGTAGAAGAGGGTTCAACTTTACCTTTGACCTCTTGTCGGCTAGTATTCGGCTTGGATTCAAACTTTGGTTTTGGAACAGTTTTGTCTTCGCGTGAGTAGCTAAGACGTATAGTAATAGAACGCATGCCATAAGTTTAACGTGTGCTACCCTTCTTCTTGAGTTGATGCTCCACCAAGATAGCCTTATGCAACATATCTTCCAATTCCACATAGTGTTGAATCTCTACTCGGTCTTGGATCTCACGATTCAAACCGCTAAGAAATCTGGCCATGGTAGCCTCACGATCTTCTTCTATATCGGCTCTCATCATAAGTATTTCCATCTCTTGAAAATATTCCTCCACACTTCGGTTGCCTTGCACCAATCTCCTAAGTTTTTGATGTAACTCTCGGTGATAGTGACTAGGAACGAACCGTCGTCTCATTAAGGTTTTCATGTCTTCCCAGGTCTCAATGGGTATATCTCTATTTCTTCTCCTGCTTGTCACCACTTGATCCCACCAATTAATAGCATACTCATAAAAGTCAGTGGCTGCAACTTGTACCTTGTTTAACTTGGAATAATTTTGACAATAAAAAATGAGTTCAATCTTTTTCTCCCATTCGAGATAGGCATCTGGATCGTTCTTTCCTTGAAATGATGGAATGTTCAGCTTAAGTCCCCCTAAATTATCTTCTGCCCGACCTCTTTCTTCCTAGCTCGTCTAGGTCTCCTTCGACTCGAGGTAGATGAGTGTCCATCTCGACCATAGTAGTCAACACCGCCTCTTTGTACTTCCGCCAGTGGTGGATCTCCTTGTACGTTAGGCAGCCGAGGTTGTTGCCTAAGTGTTATCTCATTTTGAACTTGATCCAAACGTTCATTGACTGCTTCCATCTCAACTCTCAACAAACGGGTCATCTCTCCCATCAAAGCTTGAATTTGGAGATTTGGAATTCCTTGTATTTGCTCACCCTCCGGATTGTCGTTATTGTCGTTTGACATACTTAGAACTTGTAATAAAAAGAAGATTCAATAGAAAAATGCCTCACAATCTCTCAAGTGTTTGACACACAAGTGTTTCCCTCAAATTATTGGCTTTTCTCTCAAATGTTTTCACAACCTTACGCCTTTTTCCTCTCTTTTTTTGAATCTTAAAATGTTCTTAGAGAACTAATCAAACACTCTTTGATTTGTTTTCTCCAAGGGTCAATGATCTAACAAGTATCACACAACTCAAGTATTAGATAGATCTTGGTACACAAACAAACAACGAACAATATCTTTTTTTTTATATAAATAATAGAAGATGAAAAGTTTTTTTTCTGTTTTTTTAATATATTCCTTTTTTTTTGTTTTTTTTCTAGTTAATTAAAAAAGAAAATATGAAAAGATAGAAGTTGGAAAGATAGAAGATGAAGATATGGAAGATGAAAATATAGAAGATGAAAAGATAGAAATTGGAAAGATAGAAGATGAAAAGATAGAAGATTAAGAGATAGAAAATGAAAAGATAGAAGTTGGAAAGGTAGAAGATGAAAAGATAGAAGATGAATAGATAGAAAATGAAAAGATTAACTAACTTGTAAGTGTTCTTTGATACCAATTGACGCGGAATCCCGAAGGAATCGTCACTCCAAGTTGTAAATGATAGTCCTTGGTCTTGAAAGAACTTGAGTAACCCCCACCTTAGGTATATCAAACCTAAGATTGTTGTTGTTTCAACTCGCCTTCAATTAAGCAAAGTGGTGGAACCACGGAATGTTGACTCGAGTAGCCCCCACCTTTAGTATATTAAACCAAAGATTGTTGTTGTTTCGACTCGCCCCTTCACGCCAATGGTTAGGAATGGCCACACAAGTGTGATGGAAATCACTTGATAAACTAGTTTGATCCCTTGGATATGACACACCAAGAAAGATCGAAAAGTTCACAAAGAACAAAAGAGAATCACTCTCAAATTTATTGATAAAAAAAGTGGATCCTCACAAATGAGAATTACATGAGTTTATAAAGAAAAGAAAGGACTCTCTAGATTCATCTAAACTTATTGAATGTCTTAAATATGAAGAGTAAAGACTACTAAGTAAATGACAAGTAAATGTCACAATTTACTATCACTTAAATGAGAAGGACTCTTGAATTTTTGACCTCCAAAATATCTTTTAGTCTTCCAAATTCGTCACTCTTCATGGGCTGGACTTTAAGACTTGATTTAGGACTTCTCTTTGACTTGTAGAAGGCTCAAAGTGGTTTGGACTTGACAAGTATAAAATCCAATGGATTCCTTATGTTGTTCTTTGTCCAAAAGACCTTGAATAAATCCACAAATGCTCTCCTTGATTTGTTTAGCCTGTGATCTTGTAATTGGACTGACTGAAATCTCCAAAGCTCTCTCGTGATCTTCATTGCTTAGCTCCAAGTTCTCCTTAGATTCCTTGCTGCTTTCCATGATCATATCAGTAATCCTAGTTTTCTCTCTTCCTTTCCAGCATCGAAATACATGTACTTGGACT
>JAKUCM010000137.1:0-79935 GCA_023374145.1 Lepidium sativum | reverse complement strand
AAAAAGGACGGGAAAGTTAAGATTATTACGCTGCAGCACACATAAACTCTATCAACAAAATGAAACAGATTCTTTGCAAATCGTGTGATGACCATGTGGGTTTGTTGCACACTCTCCATTTGCAGCAATGATAAACAAAAAGAAGAGAGCCAAAAGACAAGAACTAAACAACAGCTAAAACGAAACCATGAGCACCTGTAAATCCAACATACCGCAAATAGATGTGTATTATTAACAGATCCTAAAACTGAATAAATCTTTTGAGAAATTGAAAAGGGAGACGACAAATGGACTTACTGCCAATTAGTAATTATTGGTGATATTCCAGCCGCCATGGTTAGGCTTAAAAGCTCTAAGAATGCCAGGTCTCTTGGTTCTATGAGCAGCCAATACGAGATAATTAGAGACATCAGCTGAAGGTCCTAGTGCTATGGAGATTCCAGCTTTCCATGATTCAAAATTAGGTGAACCTGATTGATTGTAGCAAAGATATTTACATGATCATAATTCCTCCCCAAAGAAAAAAAAACACCCATCACAGTTCTAAGCTTGAGTGATACTGCCACAGACAACAACAGGAAGCAACCTATTTAGGAATCTAGCGAATCATGAACAGAAAAGTATTCACAGTTAAGTAATGCTGAAACCAACAATACACTCTCAAATCCTAGAAACTACAAACTTAAAAAAACATCATTCGGGACAAAAAAACCTAAAACACAATCGATTAGGTATGAAATTCTCAAAACATAAATTAACAATGAAACGCAAAGAAACAATGAAATCACATCAGAGTATAACAAAAAACAAAAACACAGGGAGATAAGAGAAACCTAATATGAGCTTGAGAGGACCCTGAGATCTAGGCGGATACAGATGAATCTCTGGAAAGAGCAACAGAATGCAGAACGTAGAAGAAACAAAAAACAACGACGGGGAGAATAAAAAAGTTCATCTTCTCCGTCACTAAGCTGCTACGGCCACGAATCAAATTGGCTTATGAAATGTTAATTTAGAATCTGAAAACATCATCAATCCTTAAAATTGGTTGATACTAAAGGAAACAGAATGAAATCTAACGGGCGATAATTCTTACGGAGTACCCATGAACAAGGAGGCGCTTAACAATGGCACAGTCAAGGTAAGAACCGCTGCCATAACTAAACCGATCTGTTTTCGGGAGATACATAATTTCCTCGAAGTGCGACACAAAATTGGGGTTAGAAATTTGTTTTGAGAAAGAAGATATGGGATAATTCGAGGTGTTACACCATCTTCATCCAATGTATTCCTCTAATCTAGGACAGATAAACTCTAAAAATGGAGTTGTTTTTGTTCTAATGTATTCTTTTATTTTTTATTATAACTAATATTTAAAAAATATTTTATTTTTAGTTTATCAATAATACATTTTATTTCCGAATACTACAAATTAATTCTATTTATTTCATTTTAAAAATAAATTTTATTTTTATAGTTTACTCTATTTATTATTTTTAGACTAAAAAACATTTTATTATTAAGAAAGTGACATTACAATATATAAAAATAATAAAAAAATATAGTGGATTCTAGTTTAGACATCACCACTACCATTTTTATCCCACAAATGATCAATTAATACATTTTAAAGTGAAAATGAGCTTCTTAATCTTTGATTTTTCTAAACTGACCTAAAAAGTCTTGGAATCGAATTGGTGCATCGCTACCTCGCTCATCCTCGATGATCATATCATGCGAAACATATGTCAGTCCCATGTGATTTCAATAACACATGTATAGAGTCAGAAAATCATATTCTTGATTCTCCTACGCACTATCTTTGTTTTCTCTAAACATAGATGACAACAACGAGACTATTAGTGGATCTCAGATTTTTGATCAAACAAGTGTGATTATTAACACTTAAGAAAAAATGAAATAAACAATTTTTAGAGCAATTAAAGAAGACAAGCGCACAAAGACAACACAATTTGGATATTCAAAATAAACATATGCTCTTAAAGAGGTAAAGGAAGAAAACAAAATTTTATTTTGTGATTTGAATTTCATATAAAATCCAAATATTCGTTCATATATTCAGAGTGAACAAAGACAGATTTTACAAAAGCGGAGTAGACAACAACAAGATTAACAAGCTTCTCCTCCATCTACTTCTTTTGGACGATATTTAACCAATATTGGTGGATCCGGAAACAATTTACTTGAATATTAAATCATTAATATTTATTGCTTTGTAATGAATAAGAAAAATATAATTCTAGATAGTATTAATATTTTTGGAGTTTAGTTTTCTATGTTGTTTAATATGTGAAATTTAATTATTATTTATAATACTTAAATATTAATTAATATTTAAAATCTATTTACTATTTAGAAGTTTAATAATCATTATAATATTGAAAATCTAATTAATATTTTGATTTAGTGATCATTTGTAATATTTAAAATTTTTTAATGGTTATTTATATCACTTATAAAATTATAAAGACTTTTTTGAAAATAAAAAATTTCACAATACAGAAGGAAATATCATTCCTCTAAAATAGAGGAAAAATAATATTCCACTAATTTAGAGTCAAAAATAGATGTGAGTTGGAGAAATTTTGTACTTTAAAAGTTATTTTAGGGAAAAAATTTCTCCAACTCACTTTTATTTTTGACCCTAAAATAGAGGATTACTATTTTTTCCTCTATTTTTAGAGGAATGCTATTTCTTCCTCTATTTTAGAGGTGGACTTTTTTATTTTTAAAGGTCCTTATAATTTTATAAGTGATATAAATAACCATTAAAAATATTTAAATATTATAAATGATCACTAAATCTAAATATTAATTAGATTTTCAATATTATAATAATTTTTAAACTTCTAAACGAATAAATAAAGTTTAAATATAAAAGTTAATATTGAAATATTATAAATAATAATTAAATTTTACAGATTAAACAAAATATATAGTAAACTAAAATAAATTTGGTTAATTTTGAAAAATAAAATTTACTTATGAAAATTTTTGAAAGAATAAAATAAATGGGATTGATTTGTAGTTTTTAAAAGTAAAAAGTGTTAATGATAAATTAAAATCAGAATATACTTTAGAATATTTTTTTTAGGGTAAAAAATAGATAAATACATTAGAGCGAAACATACTTCTATTTTAGAGTTCCTCTATTTTAATATTAAAATAAAAGAATACATTGGAGATAGTCTTATAATTGAAATTGTAAAGAAATGTTGCATGGAGAGAAAGTGTAGATATGGAAACAAGACAGAAGTGAAGAATTTGGACAAAGAGTGAAAATAACTGATGTGATTTTCCCTAGGATAGAGCTTTGAAAAACGTGGCTAGAGTGCTCAGAATCGAATGAAACTTGAGCAGCGGATAAATTTGAGTGTGAGAAACACGGTGATGAGTTTTGAGCGGATTTGATCGAGGATTTTCTGAGATACGTTGGAAAAGGTCTCCGTGAGACAAAGAACTGAAGGATTGATGGTGAAAATAGGTAGAAGGGATTCAAATTCACGACGTGTAATGAAGTCCCGGATTCGAAGAACGCGTTCAAAGAATCAGCAATTGAGAGAAGAACTCGTTTTTTCAAAAGAAAAGTGTTTGCAATTATTGAACTATGAAGTTTACATCAACGTTCTTGGGTTTAAATAGAACCCTAAAAACAAAACAACATGTAGTTCTAAACAAAAACAACATGTAGTCTGAATCTTAAATAAAAACAACAAAGCATTTAAATAAAAACAACGAAGCGTCCCACTAATTGGTACACTTCTAAATAAACTAAGTACAAAGTCAGAATGACTTGTACATTATTTCCCTATGGTAAAGACTCCTAAGCAACTCAACGTAGTGATTCATCTGCCTCATTAAAAACCATGCTGAGAAAACCCAATTGGGACAAAACTCAACTATGGGAAAAAGAGTACAGACTCTTCACCTTAAGTTACTTAGTTATCATTACCGGGTGAAGTCTTCAAATTGTAGATGTTGAAGACTTGCATAGCTGGTGGCAAGAACGATCCTTCAGCAATGAGCGAGGGAGCTTCCTTAGCCAA
Source organism: Lepidium sativum (assembly GCA_023374145.1). Lineage (NCBI taxonomy): Eukaryota > Viridiplantae > Streptophyta > Magnoliopsida > Brassicales > Brassicaceae > Lepidium > Lepidium sativum. The sequence continues at coordinate 75,868 of JAKUCM010000137.1, read as the reverse complement.
CTCCTTAGCTCTCGAACGTGTGATTGGTCCTACCAGCTCTGGTTCCTTAGCTTTTGTACTGCTCACGATCACATCATCCTCTCCCTCTTCAAAAGGATATGTCCTCAAATTCGAATCTGCAACATATGGAAGCAAGTCAGAAACATTGAACGTTGGAGATATGTTGTGCTTACCTTGGAGATCAATCTGATGTGTTGTTGTTGATCCTCCTCACGACTTCAAATGGTCCATCAACTCGTGGCTGAAGCTTGCTATTCCTTTCTTCTGGAAATCGATATTTCCTTAGGTGAATCCACACCAAATCTCCTTCTTCTAAGATCAGCTCTTTCCGGCCCTTGTTTGTATACTTCTCATATTGCTTTGTCTTCTTCTTTATATTCTCCTTAGCTTTGGCGTGTATCTTCCTCACCTGTTCAGCCTTTTCTTTTCCATCTAAATTACATTTCACACTTAAAGGCAAAGGGATCAAGTCTAGAGGTGACTGAGGATTAAAGCCACAAACGATTTCAAAGGGAGAAAAGAGAGTGGCATAATGCTTAGCGTGATTTTAGGCAAACTCAACATGTGGTAAGCATTCTTCCCAAGACTTGATGTTGCTCTTAACCAACACTCTGAGAAGTATAGACAACGTCCTGTTCACCACCTCGGTTTGACCATCTGTTTGAGGGTGACAGCTCATTGAAAATGTGAGCTTAGTTCCTAGTTTAGCTCATAAAGTCCCCCAAAAATGTCCTAAGAACTTGGTGTCTCGATCTGAAACTATCACTTGAGGCATTACATGCAAGCGAACTATCTCCCTGAAAAACAAGTTAGCTACACTAACATCATCATCGGTCTTGTGACTAGCTATAAAGTGTGCCATCTTGCTGAACCTGTCAACAACTACAAAAATAGAATCTCTACCATTTCTGGTCCGAGGTAAGCCAGACACGAAATCCATGGAAATATGAGTCCAAGGCTGAGAAGGGATAGGGAGAGGTGTGTACAAACCGTGAGGCTGCACCTTACTCTTTGCCATTTTGCATACAACACATCTAGAACAAACCTTCTCAACGTCAGACTTCATGTTAGGCCAATAAAAGTGATCTTGCAATCCAAGTAAGGTCTTTGAAACTCCAAAATGACCAGCCAATCCGCCACCATGAGCTTCTCTAACCAATAGTTCTCGGATGGATCCTCTTGGTATGCACAATCGATTGTTGTAGAATAAATAGCCATCATATCTAAAGTACTTATCACAAGCAAACTTATGGCATTTACCATAGCTCTCAGCAAAATCAATGTCAGTCTCATAAAGCTCTACAATGTGCTCAAAACCATTTAACTTTGAAGTTAAAGTAGAGATTAGAGAGTACCTTCTGGATAATGCATCTGCGACTACATTATCCTTATCTTTTTTGTACTTAACAACGTAGGGGAATGTCTCAATAAACTTCATCCATCTGGCGTGTCTCTTGTTGAGCTTTTGCTGTCCTTTCAAGTACTTGAGGGACTCATGATCAGTGTGAATGACGAACTCCTTAGGCCACAAATAATGCTGCCACGTTTGAAGTGCTCTAACCAATGCATACAGCTCCTTGTCATAGGTTGGGTAGTTGCTGGTGGATCCTCTTAGCTTTTCACTGAAGTATGCAACTGGTTTCCTATCCTGCATCAAAACAGTTCCAATGTCAACTCTTGAGGCATCACATTCAATTTCAAATGTTTTCTTAAAATCAGGAAGAACTAAAAGCGAGGCATTGATAAGCTTCTCTTTCAAGGCTGAAAATGCCTGCTCTTGTGCTTCTTCCCATTTGAATCCAACTTCCTTTTTGATTACCTCTGTTAATGGTGCTGCTATGGTGCTGAAGTTCTGAATAAATCGCTTATAAAATCCAGCAAGTCCATGAAAGCTTCTGACTTCTCCAACATTCTTAGGCGTAGGCCAATCCTTGATTGCCTTGTTCTTTTCGTCATCTACTCTAACTTCATCTGCACTAACAATAAAACCTAGAAAAATAACCTCAGTAGTACAAAATGAACACTTAGAGTAATTAACAAAAAGAGATTGAGAGCGAAGAACATCTAGAACCCTACAAATGTGCTCTAAATGCTCTCCCAAACCTTTGGTGTAGATGAGTATATCATCGAAGTAGACTACTACAAACATCCCAATGAACAGTCTGAGAGTGTGATTCATGAGACGCATGAATGTGCTGAGAGCATTGGTGAGACCAAACAGCATAACCATCCACTCATATAACCCTTGTTTGGTCTTGAATACAGTATTCCACTCATCCTCTTCCTTCATTTTGATCTGATGATAACCACTCTTCAAATCGATTTTGGAGAAGATGGTGGATCCACATAACTCATATAGCATGTCTTCAAGTCTTGGAATCGGATGTCTGTACTTCACTGTGATGTTGTTGATAGCTCTGCAGTCTACACACATCCTCCATGTCCCATCTTTCTTAGGCACTAACAAGACTGGTATACCGCATGGGCTTAAACTCTCACGAATATAGCCCTAACTCATCAGCTCCTCTACTTGCTTCTGAAGCTCCTTTGTCTCCACGGGGTTGGTTCTGTAGGCGGGTTTGTTTTGGCAAAAGTGAATCGGAACTATGTCAATATGATGCCCAATCCCACGAATTGGAGGCAAACCTGATGGTATCTCCTCTGGAAAAACGTCCTTATACTCCTCAATAATCTGAATCACCTCATGATGAAGTTCTTCCGCTGATTTTGTACTCGCCAATGACTCCTTATAAACAAACATAAAGGTAGTCATCTCTGGATCGAAAAGCTTGTTGAACTCGCTGTGACTGATGTACAAGCTGTTAGACACTTTCTCCTTATCCCTTTGGTTCATATGCATCTGATCCTTGTAGATTTCAGCTGGTGTGAGTGGAAGAAGAATGATTTTTTGCCCCTTTTACTCAAACACCTGCTTGTTTGTGTACCCATCATGCATTACACGCCTATCATACTGCCATGGTCTGCCCAACAAAACGTGACTAGACCTCATTGGCACAACATCACACAACAACTCATCTTCATACTTCCCAATCGCCAACTTGATGAGTACTTGCTGAGAAATGGTTATAGCTCCCTTGTTGTCTAACCACTGCAGCTGATATGGTCTCGGGTGTGAAGTAGTCTTAAGATTAACCTTCTTCACCATCTCCTCACTAGCGGCATTGGTGCAGCTCCCTCCATCAACAATAAATGTGCAAACCTTATCTTCCACTACACATCTGGTGTGGAAGAGATTCTCACACTGTCCCCTATCATCTGGATGAATCTGAACACTCAAATTTTTGTGTGCTACTAACATCTCTCCAACTGCTGTTGCTGCTTCTTCCTCCTCCAAATCGTCCTTTACCTCAGTTTATGAACTCACTTAAGGCACAATTTATCCTCCTTCTCTCAACAGAAACATCTTCTTATTAGGACAGTCTCTGGAGTACTGTCCCATTCCTTGACACTTGAAGCATCTGACATTGCTATTAGAAGTGCCACTTCTGGTTTTGAGCTCTGTTTTGACCTCTTCTTTCACTACAGAGGTTGCAGGTCTGTTATCTCTGATTAGAGCTGATTTGGTGAATTCTCTTGGCTTAGGGATATTAGAAGTGAAAGTAGACCTGTCAATTCTCCTCTTAAGCTGCGCCTTTATCAACTCAGCTTTGTGCACCATCTCCTGCACATCTTCATAATTTTGCAGCTCTACCTTATCTTGCAACTCTTTGTTCAATCCCCCAAGAAAATGAGACACCACCATATCCTCACTCTCCCTCAAATCAGCTCTGATCATAAGTGTCTCCAACTCCTGATAGTAATCATGAACTGATCTGGTGCCTTGTACAAGGTGTCTCAACTTGCTAAGCATCTCTCTCTGATAGTGCGCAGGCACAAACTTTCTCCTCATGTGTGTAACAAGTTCTCTCCAAGTGGTGGTTGAAGGTTCTCTTTGTCTATCTCTGATGAGTCCCAACTGCTCCCACCACAACAATGCTTAGCCATTGAATTCTGAGACTGCTATCTTCACCTTGTTAAGCTCATATGTTCCATGCACCAGAAAATTAGACTTCATCTTCCTCTCCCAATCCAAATATGTCTGTGCGTCATTCGTGCCATGAAAATGAGAGAATTGGATCTTAATGTTAATCAGCTTGTGCCTCAAAGGATCATACTCACGTGCATTGACTTTGTTTCTGGGTCTCCTTAACGCTTCACCACTATATTCTGATCTTTCACCTTCTTCTGAATGCTCATGATCTTATTCCACATAAATCCTATGTCCGTCAACGTAATCAGACCGTCTTTGTGGCCGTGTGCTTTTCCTTTGATTGTCAACTGTTTCTCTATCCCTGATTGGTGATTTAATGTGTTTAACTCTCTGTTGTCTAGAAGAAGAACTCACGTGTGCCTTTCCTTTAGCAATCCTGATTGCTTCATTGGGGCTTGGAGGCTCCGATGATTCTGGCTCTGTAGCACTATGCTCATTCCTTAGCTCTTTGAATATGTTCTCAAATTTGCAATCAAGCTGCTCTAGTTGCTGAGCAAGCTGAGAAGCTATGCTTGATTGGCTTCTTTGATTTGCTGAGCCATGACTTTGTTTAGAGCTTCCATAGCTTCTCAGCTGAAATCTCCATGGTACCTGAAACAAAGTCAAAACAGCTCACAGTAACTAAGTTCTAAGATGAAAATTAAAGAAAATAAAAGCCTAAACTATCAAAAATTATTTCATGATCCTACTAGGAATAGGATTTCTAAACTAATCCTAAACTAACTAGGAATTACTAAAAACTTAATCCTAAAGCAAACAGGAATAAAATAAAATAAAAACCCTAATCCTAAATCGATCAGGAAAACGAAACCCTAATCCTAATTCAATCAGGAAACGAAACCCTAATCCTAATTCAATCAGGAAAACGAAACTAAAACTAAACCCTATTACAACATGGATTCGTAAATAACTAAGAATTAGAAAAGGGTTTAGAGTTTTCTCAGCCGTTAGGGTTTGATCAGCCTTTGTTCAAACTTGGCTCTGATATCACTTGATGTGATCCTCCCTAGGATAGAGCTCTGAAAAACGTGGCTAGTGTGCTCAGAATTGAATGAAACTTGAGCAGCGGATAAATTGGAGTGTGAGAAACACGGTGATGAGTTTTGAGCGGATTTGATCGAGGATTATCTGAGATACGTTGGCAAAGGTCTCCGTGAGACAAAGAACTGAAGGATTGATGGAGGAGAAAACGTGATGGTGAATAAGTAGAAGGGATTCAAATTCACGACGTGTAATGAACTAAGTACAAAGTCAGAATGACTTGTACATTATTACCCTATGGTAAAGACTCTTAAGCAACTCAACATAGTGATTCATCTGCCTCATTAAAAACCATGCTGAGAAAACCCAATTGGGACAAAACTCAACTATGGGAAAAAGAGTACAGACTCCTGACCTTAAGTTACTTAGCTATCATTACCGGGTGAAGTCTTCAAAGTGTAGATGTTGAAGACTTGCATTGTGGCGAGAACGATCCTTCAGCAATGAGCGAGTGAGCTTCCTTACCCAACTCCTTAGCTCTCAAACGTGTGATTGGTCCTACCAACTCCGGTTCCTTAGCTTCTGTACTGCTCACGATCCCATCAATAACAAAGTGAAATTTTCATCAAGTGCAACAAATAATAACTAAAATTACTCATCTTCGATGTATATAGTGCTATCAATGTTTACATTTGTCGTCTTACTATCATAAGCTCGTTTATGTTAATGTTCCTTAATATAATTATATGCTTCTTAATAATATATGCTTATGCTTTACCAATTTAGTCCTAAGTCTAAAATATGGAAGTTCTTAGAAACAAGTCTAAAAAGTCTAAACTATGATTCAAAAGACAAATACCCAAAATATTCATTATTATCACAAAGCCAAAGATTGAAATCAACACTAAGCAACAAGAACCTAAAACTCATGATAAATGTTCTTATAGCGAATGAGAGTATCTCAATATTGAAGATCAGACTTCAAATCCGACAAGGATAAAATCTCACACATCTTCTGGAATGGTAAAGTAAAAGCATGAAACATAGCCGATCAAACATTTAGAATACATACAAGTAGTGAAACAAAAATTTATTTGGAAGGAATTAAACCTTAAAAACAAATCACATGGTAAAACCAGAGAAGAAACTAAACAATTAATGTAGGACATCAATTAGAAAGCAACTAACTTGTGCCTAATTTAGATATAATAAGGAACTTAACCATACAACAAACTATTATAAGGAGCCTAAACTGGTGGACCTACATTAACTGGTGGACCTACATTAACTGAACAACAAACCAAATACCAAAAGAAAATGTTCACCGACAACAAAGAAAAACGCTGAGACATTATCGACCACATAAGTGAATTTGAACTGTCGCTGGCGAAACTAGATAGAGAAGATGACATTTTGGATGAGAGGAAAGAGAGAAACTAAATATAATGCCGGCGAAGACTAATCCACAATCGAAAAAGAAAGTGATGGAGGATCTGCACGCATAGAAAACTTGCCTCATGATGAACTAAAACCTTATCTAAGGTAATGCGTTTTGGATGACCCAAAAATAAAGGACCTAGGTCACCACAAAGCAGATTTAGGCTCGAGTGGAAGATGAAATATCCTATAATAAATTAAGAGCACCTCAAAAATGAAGATCCAAACTTCTAAACTGAAAGAAAGAAATCCCATAAATCTTTCGGAAAGGGCTAAGTTTAAAATCACGACAATTAAAATCAAATAACGAACGAAATAGTGATCCCAATAGAAAATACAATAATTAGTAGTATATATGTGGTTGATGTAGGTTAGAGTTTATCAAGAGCTTCCACCACAAACTTTTCTTTTTTATATAACAATCTTCTATGTATTTTTTGTTAATTACAAAATATGTCTCCATATTATTTATATATTATAAGAAAAATGAAATTCGCCCCAGGAGTTAACTATAAATATGTCTCATTACATTTGTTCTAGTTGATGTTATTGTTAAGCTCATGAGCAAGTTGAAAAGTAACTCGTAAATTGTAAATTTTGCATGGAAAAGATAGTAAAAAGAAGGAATGGGTCCAAAAAAGAACAAAGTTGCATAATATGAGGATGAAGGAGAGCTTTCGTCTGAGCAATGTCTGTCTGGGGTCCACTCGTTTTTGAATTCATTCTCCAACTTCACGCCTTTCTTACCTATCCACGTCACCGTCTGTCCCCCACAGTCTTCATTTTCATTTCTTAATTTTATTTCTCCTCACCACAATTATAATTCTTGACTTTCCCACATCATTACGATGATATTGGTTCATCATTATTATATGATGGTTTATTAAGGCTGAAACATTTAGCTTACAAGTTACACACTATTACATATTATTAAACATATATTTAATCATTTTTACAAAACATAAAAAATGCAGACTCAGTGATCAAAGCAATGGGTAATAGAGTTACTTTACCTATAAAGCTGTATAAAATTTTGAAAATTTAAATAAAATGTGACATCAAAAACATATAATAAACAAAATAAAGGTAGGGTTGATGTAGACAAGACAAATAGCATAACGCGCGTCTATATCTCGATTGCCCGTAACAACCCAATTTTTTGGGCCTGGCGGGCCCATTTAGAAGGCTGAAAAATTAGACCATCTTTAGTGTTACGCATTGACTGACTAAAAAAACCTCAAGTGTTTATATTCATTAAGCGAATGAACACATAACATTAGTGGGAATTTAAAAACCGACAGCACTAAAACTTACACATTCCTTATATATATATATATATATTTCTATCTAAAGTTAATCAAAATCTCTCATTTAATTATTCCCTAATGATCAAAAAACAGAAACACTTAGGCGTAAACAGAGGCACAAGAGAGCGCCATGAGAAGAACGGCAGCTCTTTCTTCCTCACCGAGTTTCCTCCATAGTCTCTTCTTCTCTACCGCTGATCTCTTCATCACCGGTACTTTAAACCCTGAATCCAAAAATTTACTCACTCCTTTGTTGCTGCTGCTACTACTACTCTTACTGTTGCAAGTTTTGGGATCATCATCTTCTTTGTTCATCTTGTTCTTGCCATTCCGATGGTCAAGGTTTAGATCATTGTTGCTATTGCTTTTTCTGTTTTTCTTCTTCTCCTCTGATTTCATTCCCAAAGCTGCTTGCCTCTTCTTCCTGTTCTTGATCCCACAAGCATTGCACAATGACTGCATATACCACAAACAAAGCCTAAAGATTAGAACCAATGAAATAAGAGAGATAAATGATTATACAATCAACAGATATCCAAATTCTTCTGAATCAAACAAGGACTATTCCCACGAGTGGATCAAGAATAAAAACTCAGATTCCTCTGATTAAATATTAAAAAGTGATCACCATTTTCAAAAAGTTGAGATTTTTTTTGAATGAGTTCCTAGTACACTAAGTTGCTCGATCAACTATATAGATTCAAAGACTAACGAATCCCAATTCAGAAAAAACACAACATTGGATCACAGTCAGATTATTTCGCGATCCTATGAACAGATCTACAAAAAAAAAGGAAACACAGAATAAGATAGAAAGTAAAGGATTAGTTGAAATATCACCTTAGGTCCAGCAGGGCCACCACGCCAAAGAGGAGTTCGGAAAGTTCCGCAATCAACGCAAGTCCTCTTGGTCTCACCACAACTTCCACCGCCACTACCACTGCTACTGCAGTTCTCGTTATCAATATCGGATAACTCTCCGGCAGAGTCGAGCTCTGTTTTCGTTTCTTCTGATCCCTCAGACATCTTCAAACAGAAATAACCGAAGCAGAGCAAGTGTAAAGATAAGGAAGAGAGAGAGACGGAGATTGTTAAGCAACGAATTAAACAAACTGAGTGTGATTTTATAATTGGGGGACGAAGGCGGGGGCGGAAACCCTAGGATTTCGGGGTACTTAAATTGACTAAAGTACCCTCCAGCGGGAGTTTTTATTACTTTCTTACCACCCGTCAAATAATTTTTTTTTTTGTCAACTATCCTTATAACTTTTAAATCCACCCATACTACTCCAGATAGAGGATTTGATCCATGGTGTCTTAAGGATTTGTAAAGTGACTACACCATTAGACCATCCACCAAATAATTTAGTGGACAAAATACGAGGGATAGATTTAATTCAACATTAAAAAAATAAATAGAAGAAAATATACCCGCCGCGTTTAAACAAGATAGATATTTTCAAAACTGGCGAAAATTTTTGCGGCTTGTGCTTTCTTTGGTTTCTTCCTGCCCTAACAACAACCATGTGTGTTCACATCTACTTTTTCAGTTTTTCTTCAAAATTTAATATCATTAGAAACCTGAGTCTTTATTTTATAATGTTGATATTAGATTTATCAAATGTAGGCAATTGATAAATATGATTCATTTGGCTATTAAGAAATATCAAATTATATGTGATTGAGTCTTTGCTTTCGAATTTAAGTCTCAAGTTGAATATGGCCAAAAGCAAATTACGAATCATATGTTCATGACTTCTTAACTAAAACTGAAAATATGAATTACTGAATTTTTATAGGTCTGGCAAACCATTCCAAATGATTCTGGATAAATTTGTAGAACAAAGAGAATGGCCAAAATAAGTTGGTCAAAGTTGTTATTTGGTCGAAAGGATCTGAATATATGAAAAGTTAGCCTCAAACTAAGTTGAGTACTAAAAGAGATGTAAGTAGCTTCATGTAAGTAGTTTCATGGACAAGAAACTGTATAAGCAAGTACAAATTGGAACCAAGGCACTCAAGTGCATGAGCATGTTCAAGAAGTAGTCAGATAGTTGTGTAGCCAAGTAGCTGCGTGAGCAGATTGAGCTTGGAGGAAGCAGCCAACTGCGTGAGCTACTGCCTAGCGGGTCAAAAGTTGACCAAGTAGGTGATGTGTTTTCCTCCAAAGACAATCCTTGGGCGAAGTTCTTGAGCAAACCCAAATGCAAAGGAATCCTTAGGTAACCCAACACCTATATATGGCTCCTTCTCACATTTGGTTGAGTACACAAGAAAAAGTTAGAAAGAAAAATAAAAGAGAGAAGAAGTACTCACAAACAAGGATCTAGAGAAGGTTTGACTCATTGAGCAAAGTATACATCTGCAACGAAGATTATAGAGCGAATCAGGGCAGTGTCAAGAGGTGTCATAATCAATTCGACAAAGATGAATATTGACCAAGAATGTAACTTGGGTCGGTTCTAACATAGATTCCTTAAATCTAATGGGTAAGAGTTATCACGATTATTTTTTGTTCACATTGTGACATTGTTTGGGCGAGGAGTGTCTTGGTCGGACCGAAGTTTGATTCGGAGCCATGCTTGACGGCAGTTTATGACACGACATGGTTGAATCAAAGGAAGATTTTTGATAGTCCTTGATACTTTGTCGGTTCAAATATTGTCCTAACATGCATCATATTAACTTGATTGAATTGACTGTTGGGTACGATTCCTTGTTGGACCCATTAGAGCTGAATGATCCGCTCACTATGCCTGAATTGTGCTTATACATTTTGTTTGGAATGTAGGTGAGAATGTTTCCCAAGGAAGAAACTCTAAGGACTAAGCAAATGAAGGGATCAAGGCGAAGGGAAGGAAGAATGGTGTATATATGGGTTGTTGGTCTAGTTCAACATTATGGGTAGCCTTTTTGGTAACAATATCATTGTACTAGCACTTGTGCATAAATAAATGGAATCATTTAAGAATCAATTGGCCTCTCCACTTAAACAAATGCGTTGAAAAAATGCTAGGCATCTAGGGAACCCTATCTGGGTGAGTAAATGATTGGTTAGAACCTTATTGCGGACTGTGTGGCCACAGGTTGGGGCGATCTAAATGAGGCTTGCCTACATATTGCATATCATTGACTAAATGGGGCGTCGCAATTGGTATTAGAGCATAACCGATCCTAGGATTGTCGTATTATGCATTAACGGTTTAGAACGAGTGAAGCTCCATCTTTCCATCGTCAAGGTCTCGCGGTAGATGAATGAATTATATGGGTGTAAAGCGCTAGCAAAGTAATGTGGGCATAAAATTTCTTGGTCTTTGTATATGGCTAAGAATAATGAGGATATGGCAGGGAATGTTGAGGAGGAACATGTATAAAACCAAGAACATGTGGTGAATGTGGAAATAGTCAAAAACAAAACAAATGTGGCTCAAGAGGGAGTTGTTGCGACAACAAGTATTGCAGCTCTAATTGGTTAGCTCAAGTCCTGGCTAGACTACCAACGGTGTTCCCTGCTAGAAATACCCAACATTCAGTGAACACGGAACTGTTGGTGAATGTTATGGAAGAAGTTCAAGCTACTGATAACTCATCGTACCTAAGGATAATGGAACATATGCAAAGATTGGGCACCAAGTTTTTCTTTGGTGGTCCCGAGCTTATCATAGTGGATTAATGGATGAGCAGACTCCAAAGGAACTTTGATTATATTCATTATCCAAAAGAGTTTAAGAAAGACATTGCGATCCATCATCTGGAAGAACATGGACATTTATGGTGGCATAGTGTAATAGGCTGAAAAGTGAATCAAACTTGTAATTGGAAAACCTTTTGTAATGAATTCAAGATGAAATATTTTCTAGTAGAGGCATTGAATAGGCTCGAAGAGGCCATTACCAGTCTCACCCAAGGCTCGATGAACGTAAGGAAATATGAGAATGAGTTTAACAATCTTTAGAAATACTTGGGACATGAAATGGAAGAGGAAAGTACGCATGTGCATCATTTCATGCATGGATTATGGATTGAATTTTGCAAGATATGCTTAGTTTGGAATAACTCATCCGTGGCTGAGCTTGTGGAGAAGGCAACTCAATTAGAAGGTGAACTGGAGGGTGAAAATAATACGTATCAAGAAAGGAAAGTCGTCGCAACCGATACGCCAGCTCAATCAGGAAGTGTAAACAAGCAAGGAAATAAAAAAAGGGAACGAGGATGCCAAAAGGCTAAATAGTGAGGGATCCAATATAAGGAAATGTTATCATTACGGGGAAAACAGACATTTTAAAGCAAGTTATCCAAAGTTGATGCAACTTGGAGGCAACCATGCAAATGATGGGTTGCTCCCACTGCTGAAGAGGCAAGCGGTGTTACCAAGGGTGTACAGTCATCAGAGTCCTATCAATCACCTAAGTATTTCTTATCGTATTATATATTGTATGTATTTGGGTCTTAGCATTCTAGGTAGATGCATATGGACCTTTGTTATGGGTGAAGTGAAGACCCATGACGAATTCCATAAGGAACCCATGAACTACAATGCTCTAATCGGAATAACTAATGGGAAAGTAATGGAAGCCCTTTGATTGTGAAACCGTTCTGTGTTAATCGAAGGGGTAAATATACCAGTAGACCTTCTGATTAATCTCTTAAAGGATTATGATGTAATGTTAGAAATGAACTGGCTCAGGAAGTATAAAGTCCACTTATATTGTCGTCGTGGCCGAGTCAAGTTCAATAATGAAAGGTATTGATTAATCAGGGAGTCTGACCCATCTCGGGAAATTTAATTATCTCGGCTATTCAGGGAGAACAAATGTTTGAGAAGGGTTGTGAAGCGTACTTAGCTAAGATCACAATAGCGGAAGTTGGGTTAAACTTATAACTTAAGAAAATTCTGGTGGTGAATAAGTTCGAGGATTTGTTTTAGGCATTGATCGGTCTACCACCAGCTCGATCTTATCCATTTATGATTGAGTTAGAACTGGGAAAAACTCCAATCTCTAAAGCACCTTACTGTATGGCTCCAATTGAAATGGTTGAGTTAAAGAAGCAAATAAGTGAACTGTTGGATAAAGGATTCATACGACCGAGTAATTCACCATGGGGTGCACCAGTACCATTTGTAAAAAATAAAGATGCGAGCTTCAGATTATCCATTAAGTCATAGTAAAGAACAAGTACTCTTTATTAGTCGAGTCCATTTACCCTAGAAGATGCTTATTCTAGAAGCAAAGGAGAAAGTGTTTTAGGGCAACATAGCCGTTTGAAAAAAAAAGAAAAAATAGATTGTCCCAAGATATGGTTCCAATTCTATTTTTCCTTTTTCCTATTTTCCCTTTTCCTATTTTTCCTTTTTCCTATTTTTCCTTTTTCTAATTTGCCTTTTTCTCTCCTGTATCTTCTTCTATATAAACACTCATTGTGAGATGTTTTCATAAGTAAGAAGAAGAGAAGAGTATTCTCAAATATTTTTCCCTTAATTCTCTCTTTATTTTCCGCAAGTATAGTTAATCTTTGGTGTTAATTCTAACATGGTATCAGAGCAATGATTCTTGGCCATTCTCTTCTTCTTTAATCTCTTAATTTCCTCAGGTTTCTCTTATCTTGTTCGACTTTTTGCAAAGCAAGGACTCCAAAAAACAGAGGAAAAGATTTTCAAGTCTTCTCTACAAATGTAGGATATTTCCTCAAGTTTCAAGCTTACAGGTCTTTGATTCTCATGGATAAAGTGTGAAGAAGTTTTTGTTCGTATAAGCAATGGATTTCACCCAAGCTAAGTCTCATATGGTCTCCGTGACACTCAAGGCTGTCAATTATCTACTTTGGGCTCGGACATTAAAGACCACGCTTTACACAAGAAGGGGTTTTTAGAGCCACGTTGTAAGGGAAAGACCTCCAAGGGAATCTCTTTATAGTGACGTGGACGAGGATGATCTTCTTAATGAGGATGATGAATGGTTTCAAATGGACCAAGCTGTCAAGTCTATTATCCAAAGCTCTCTAGATCCTCCAATCCTTGAGGCTTACTCCTATTGTGAGACGGCTAAGGAGTTGTGGGACACCTTAAAGAAGGTCTATGGGAATGTCTCAAATCTCACAAGGGTTTTCGAAGTGAAGAAGACTCTAGCCAACCTCTCTCAAGAGGAAATGGAGTTCACCGAATATTTTGGGAAGTTTAGATCTTTGTGGGCAGAACTTGACATGTTAAGGTCATTCTCCGTGGATCCGAAGGTAATTAGGGAAAGGAACGAAGAGGATAAGATCTTCAGCCTCTTGATGAATCTTAATCCGGATTACAAGGACCTTGTGAAGCACATCCTTAGGTCAGCCGCAAGCTCCAGATCCCTTCCTAGTCATGAAGATGTGTGCTCCCAAATCCAAAAAGAGCAAGGATCCATTGAGTTGTTTGAAGGAAAAGGAAGCTCGGGTCTCGTTACCGCAAATAAGGCCCAAGAGAAGTTTAAGGAGAGGAAAAAGCCCGTTTGTGACTACTGCAAGAAGAAAGGCCACTCCAAGAAGAAATGTTGGGTGCTTTATCCACACCTCAAGCCATCAAGGTTCAAGGATCCCAAGCTAACTTGTCTCACGAAATCTCGGCGGATCATGGGCATATACTTGGCTCGCCTTCAGCCCCTTCCAAGGATCAAGAGCACTTGACCACAACCTCATCTTCGTTCAGTGGAGAGATAAAGAGATCCGACCTTGAATCCCTACTCAACTCTCTTAAATCCTTAGGGATTCCGGTATTTGCTATTACACTCGAACTCTCTTTGAACCTTCGGTTATTGACTCTGGAGCCTCTCATCATATGATTAGTGATAAGGGGTTAGTTAGTAACATAGAACCAGTTGTGGGAATTGTTTTGATAGCAAATGGAAATAGGATATCGGTTAGTGGAGTAGGAAATCTAGATCTATTTGATAAGAAATCTAGGGCCTTCTATTTAACAGAGTTTACCTCAAATCTGTTATCGGTTAGGAGGGCTATTTTGGACTTAAATTGTTATGCTATCTTCAGACCTAACGATATGAAATTTCAGGATATTGATACCGGATGCTTGCTTGGACAAGGGAAAATGCAAAATGGACTTTATATTATTGAAAATCCTAAGTTCTTATCTTGGAATAGTCGCACTAGTTCGGTTGTGTCTAATTTGGCTGTTGGAAGCCTTAGTAATCGTGTTTGGCATGTTAGAGTTGGTCATCCTGATTTTCGTGCTATGAAACTTATGTTGTCTAATCATTCGTTTGACAATATTGATTGTGAAGCTTGCATTTTAGGAAAACATTGCAAATCGATTTATCCATTATCTTCTACTATCTATGAAAATTGTTTTGATCTTGTGCATTCGGATGTTTGGATTTCTCCTTGTGCTTCTAGAGATCACCATAAATACTTTGTCACATTCATAGATGAAAAGTCGAAATATACATGGATACCTTTCTGCCATCAAAAGATAGAGTCGTTGATGCCTTTAAAAATTTTGAGGCTTATGTAACTAATCACTTTAACTCAGAATTGAAGGTACTTAGGACAGATAATGGAGGCGAATACATGAGTAAAACCTTCCAAGAGCATCTAACCAAACAAGGGATCTTACACCAAACAAGTTTTCCTTATAACCCACAGCAAAACAGGATTGCGGAGAGGAAAAACTGTCACTTGATGGAAGTTACAAGATCCATTATGTTTCATATGAATGTCCCAAAACGTTTTTGGGGGGATGCAGTCATGACAGCATGTTATCTCATTAACCGGACACCAACAAAAATTCTCCAAGATGTGTCTCCATACAAGGTATTAAACAAAACTGAACCTCCATTGAATCACTTACGTGTCTTTTGTTGTGTATGTTTTGTCTTGGTGCCCGGAGAGCTTAGGAACAAAATTGAAGCCAAGAGCAAGAAGTGCATGTTCCTAGGTTACTCATCCACCCAAAAAGGATACAAATGTTATGATCCAGTTTCTAGGAGAATTCTTGTTTCTTGGGATGTAAAATTCGTTGAGGATCGTGGATTCTATGGAGAAAGGAATTGGGAGGATCTCCGTGATTTGTCAGAACCAGTAATGGATAGGTTTGCCAGTTTACGGTTCCTCCTTCACCACCTAGGCGTAGAAGACTCATCCTCGGCTCCAAATTCCCAAAGTACTCCTCGAACTTAAGACCTCACGACTGAATCTCCCGGGGCTATAAACGCCCCCAACCTTCTCCTTGGGCTCCAAGCGCCCAACCTAATTCTCTCAGGGATCCAAGTGCCCCGAGTGCACCAATCCTTACGGATCAACAGCCTTGCACCCAAGACCATGGTTCTATTCACATTATGGGTCCGCAAGACTCACCGAACGATCCTTATGTGACAGATCCGTCTCCTGGACCTGACCCGGTTGCTCCAATAGTAGAACCAACAACCGATACTCAACCTCTCCGGAGAAGCACACGGATTCGAAACACGAGGGTTTATTACAATGCTCAAGCCGTGGCCTAACCGCCTCAAACGGTTTTTTCGATTGACATTTTACCTTCTGATTTTCAAGCTTTTATTGGGAAAATTGTGTTGGACCAGGTTCCTTAAAGCTATGATGAGGCTAAGCGAATCAAGGAATGGAAGGTTGTGGTTGATGATGAAATTCATGCTATGGAAAGAAACCGAACGTGGGATGAGGCAGATTTACCTAAAGGCAAGAAAGCCGTGACATCCAAGTGGGTGTTTACCATCAATTACAAGAGTGATGGAACTATTGAGAGATACAAAGCTCGACTTGTTGCTCGCGGATTCACACAAACCTATGGCATTGACTACACCGATACATTTGCACTGGTTGCCAAGCTCCACACAGTAAGGGTTGTTCTTTCCTTAGCTACAAGGTCAACCGAAAGGGGGAGAGGAACGACAAACCGTTTAACGATATTCCACAATAACGGAGGCCCGACTTGTGTTTTGTAGTGAATCAAGTGAGTCAACATATGCAAGCACCAACAAAGTATCATTGGAAAATGATGGAGATGATTCTCAAGTATCTCAAAGGAAGCTCGAATCAAGGCATTTGGATGAGACAAAATGAGAGCTTGGATATTGCGGGATATTGTGATGCGGATTGGACTGGAGATAGGAATGATAGGAAGTGTACCACAAGGTATTGTACATTTGTTGGAGGCAACCTAGTGACTTGGAAGACAAAGAAGCAAAATGTGGTGGCATGCTCGAGTACCGAAGCGGAGTATAGAGCGATGAGGAGGTTGACCGATGAATTGGTATGGCTGCGATCTCTTCTCAAGGACTTAAGCCAACAAGCATAGGAACCAACTACTATGCATTGTGACAACCAAGCAGCAATTCACATAGCATCAAATCCTGTTTTTCACGAAAGAACTAAGCACGTAGAAGTGGATTGTCACAAAGTTCGTGAGCGCATATAAGAAGGTGTAGTTCTCCCATGTTGTACACCAAGTGAAGATCAATTGGCGAACATCTTCACCAAAGCTGCAAGTACCAAGGTTTGCAATCACATATATAGTAAGCTTGGTCTTGTGAGCTTGGAACGTTCTTGACTTCATGTCCTCTAAACCCGAGTTCTACACACTCTTTTTCCCTTGGTTAAAGGTTTTGTCCCACGTGGTTTTCCTTATCAAGGTTTTTAATGAGGTGTAGTGTTCGAGTTTCCAAGCTAAGCCTTCGTTCCTTACGGTTTAGCTTGAGGGGGAGTATTAGTCGAGTCCATTTACCCTAGAAGACGCTTATTCTAGAAGCTAAGGAGAAAGTGTTTTAGGGCAACATAGCCATTTGGAAAAAAGGAAAAAATAGATTGTCCCAAGATATGGTTCCAATTCTATTTTTCCTTTTTCATATTTTCCCATTTCTTATTTTTCCTTTTTCCTATTTTTGCCTTTTCTCTCTTGTATCTCCTTTTATATAAACACTCATTGTAAGATGTTTTCATAAGTAAGAAGAAGAGAAGAGTCTTCTCTAATATTCTTCCGTAATTCTCTTTTTATTTTCCGTAAGCATAGTTAATCTTTGGCGTTAATTCTAACACTCTTTTCCACGGATTGATGTGTTGTTGGATCAATTCTGAGGTGCTACTTGGTTCTCCAAGATTGATATAGCTTCGAGTTACCATAAGATTCCAACTGCAGAACCAAATATTCCAAAGACACCTTTTCGAACGAGGTACGAACATTATGAATTCATGGTCGTGCCTTTTGGGCAGAATAATGCGCCAACGGCTTTCATGAAACTCATGAACAACGTATTCCAAGAATTCCTAGACGAGTTCGTAATCATCTTCATAGATGATATCATGGTTTACTCTAAGGATCTGGAAGAGCATAGAATTCAGTTGGAAAAGGTTTTGGGTAAGCTGCAGAAACATAAGTTGTTCGCCAAGTTGAACAAATGTAGCTGTTGGGAAAGGGAAGTTGGATTTTTGGGTCACGTGGTCTTGGACGAGGGAGTGTTTGTCGACCTAGAGAAGATCATGGCCATTGCGGACTGGCCAAGACCCTTGACAACATCAGAGATTTGATGTTTCTTTGGCCTTGCTGGGTACTATCGTTGTTTTTCAAAAGTTTTAAAAACATGGCACAACCAATAACTCGACTTGACGTCACATATAAATAGACCGCATAAAATGAACAGAGTTTCAAGAAACTAAGGAGATGCTCAAGAGTACCCTAGTCTAGCCTTACCAGAACCAGATAAACCATATGTGATATACACAGATGCATCACGGATGGGTCTTGGGTGCGTCCTCATGTAAAGTGGGCAGGTTGTAGCCTATGCTTCGAGGAAACTAAGGAAACATAAAGTAAACTACCCCACCCACGACTTGGAAATGGCTGCAGTAGTATTCGCCTTGAAGATATGGTGATCCTACCTTTACAGTGGAAATATTCAAGTTTTCACGGACCATAAGAGCTTGATGTATATCTTCACTTAACCAGAATTGAACCTAAGACAGAGAAAATGGAACTAACTGGTTGCAGATTATGAGTCGGACATAACATATCATCCAGGTAAAGCTAATCTGGTCGCAAATGCTCTAAGTCAGAAGAGAGTTGCAGTAAAGACTGAAACGAACATAGAGGAATTTGTTAGTATGGTAGAGACATTAGGTCTGACAGCCTTGGCATTGGACGAAGAGTCATTGAGCTTAGGAGCTTCAGATCAAGCTGACTTATTGAGTTGGGTTCAAGTTGCTCAAGAAAAGGATGTGAACCTAACCGCAGTTGCAAGGAATTACAAGACGAAGTATCATATTTCGGACATCGGGACCATCTTAGTGAAAAGCCTAGTGTGCATCCTAAATTATTAAGAACTAAGGGACGAGATTCTTAAGGAAGCACATTAGTCTAGATTCTTGATCCATCTTGGAGCCATTCAGATGTACCATGATTTAAAGAGGTACTACCATTGGATGGAAATAAAATGAGATGTGGCTAAAATGGGTAGCAAGTTTAGTGACGTGCCAGTTAATTAAGGCGGAACATCAAGTTCTGAGTGGTATATTAATGAACATACCAATCCTAGAGTTGAAATGGGACATTGATCACTATGGACTTTGTCACGTGTCTGCCCACATGTTACAAGAAGGATGCAATTTGGGTCATCATGGACTGACTAACAAAGGCCGCCCATTTCCTAACAGTGAAAAAATGGGGCCGAGAAGTTAGTTGAGCTAGATGTGAAGGAATTTTTCAGGTTGCATGGAGCACTAGTGAGCATAGTATCAGACAGAGACGCCAAGTTTGTATCCTTGTTTTGGAAGGTATTTTATACTAAGTTTGGAACCAGAGTTCACACTAGTACGTCCCATCATCCGCAAACAGACGGCCAGTCTGAGAGGACCATCTAAACGCTCGAAGACTTATTGCGGGCGAGTCTGTTGGATTGGTGTGGTAAATGGGAAGACTACTTACCTTTGGCCGAGTTTGTATACATCAATAACTTCCATTCTAGTATTGGAATGTCTAAATTCAAAGCTTTGTACGTATGGGCGTGTGGAACTCTATTATGCTGGACTCAAGTGGGGGAATGCAGCGTATACGGCCAAGACTTTATGGAGGGTACAATGGAAAGGATCTGTACATTGAATCTAAACATGAAAGCAGCCCAAGATATACAAAAGAGCTACATATACAAGAGAAGGAAAGAACTCGAGGTTGCAGTAGGCGACTTGGTGTACATCAGGATGGTCACATATAAAGGAAACGAACGGTTGGCTCAGTCAGCTAAGTTAATTCCAAGATTAACTTATAAGGTGGAAAGAGTGGTAATCGAAGCCCCAAAAGATTTGAAAGAAAATTTCTCTGTCGAAGGCAGACGTGTCCGGATCACAAGCCGAAAAACCAAGACAAATAGCAGGAAAAATGTCAGAATGATCCATATGAAATGGGACTCTGATGGAACCATGGAAGTAACTTGGGAACCAGAAGTCTTAATGGGAGATAAGTTTCCTAAGTGGTTCGCGAAATAGGAAATCAGTTCCGCGAAGTCCTAAATTCGAGGAAAAATCTTTTTTGGGTAAGGTAGAATTGTAACACTTGTATCCCGCTAGGTGATTCTAGTTAAGTTTGTGGAACAAGGGGAATGGCTGAGAGAAGTTGGTTTGGGTTGTTATCTGGTCGAAGGGATCTGAATGTATGGAAAAGTTAGTCTGAAACTAAGTTGAGTAGTATAAGGGAAGTAAGTAGCTCCGCGGACAGACATTTGCATGAGTAAGTACAAATTGGAACTAAGGCACCCAAGTGCATAAGCATGTTTGGATAGTAGTCAGGTAGCTACGTAGCAAAGTAGCTGCGTGAGCAGATTGAGCTCGAAGGAAGCAGCCAACTATGTGAGCTACTGCATGGCGGGTCAAAAGTTGACCAAGCAGGTGACGTGTTTTCCTCCAAAGAAAACCCTTGGCGAAGTGCTTGAGCAAACCCAAATGCAAAGAAAACCTTGGGTAAGCCAACAACTATATATATGGCTCATTCTCGCCTTTGGTTGAGTACACAAGAAAAAGTTAGAGAGAAAAATAATAGAGAGACGAAATAGTCACAAACAAGGATCTAGATAAGCTTCGACTCATTGAACAAAGTATACATCCGCAAAGGTTATATAGCAAATCAAGACAGTGTTAAGAGGTGTTAGAATCAATTCGGCAAAGGTGAATGCTAACCGCGGTTGTAACTTGGGTCGGTTGTAGCATAGATTCTTTAAATCTGATGGGTAAGGTTTATCACAATTATTATTTATTCACATTGTGACATTGTTTGGTCGGGGAGTGTCTTTGTCGGATTGAAGTCTGATTCAGAGCCATACTTGACAACAAGGTTATGGCGAGGCATCATTGAGTCAAAGAAAGATTTTCAATAGTTCTTGATACTTTGTCAGTTCAAATAGTGTCATAACATGCATACATTGACTTGATGTAATGGGCAGTTGGGTACGATTCTTGTTGGACCCATTAGAGCGAAATGATCCGCTCACTATGCATGAATTGTGCTTATATATTCTGTTTAGAATGTAGGTGAGAATGTTTTCCATGAAAAAAAACTCTAAGGACTAAGCAAATGACGGGACCAATGCGAATAGAAGGAAGAATGATGTATATATGGGTAGTTGGTTTAGTTCAACGTTATAGATAACTTTTTTGGTAACAATATCATTGTATTAGCATTTGTGCATGAATAAATGGAACCGTTTAAGAATCAATTGGCTTCTTCACTTAAAGAATTGCGATGAAAAAATGGTAGACTTCTAGAGAATTTCATCTAGTTGAATAAATAATTGGTTGGAACCTTATCACTGACTGTGTGACCACAGATTGGAGCGATCTAATTGAAACTTGCCCACGAATTACATAACGTTGACTAAATGGGGCGTCACACAAATTTCCCGAATATAAATATATTCCATTGGCCTCATCTGACATTGGCCAATTCCACTATGGACGAAACAAGTACTTATGCTAACACCAACATTAGATAAACACCGAGGCCTGCCAGTGTAAAAATACAAAAATCTTTTGATTATCAAGTACCAGCCGTCATTATGTGTTGGAGCCAATTTCATCGACTCGTAAAGATGTAAAAGCTTAGATCAATGATCACCACAACGCTTAATACTTTGTTCTGTACTTACACTCCTGCTCTGTTTCTCTTTGCGTTTGCGTCAAATACGTACAACGTGGCCGAGATCAGGTTCTTTCTCAGACCTTTCCAACTGAAAAGAAGCCACCTTTCTGGTCCCTAAGCTCTCTTAGGGAAATTGAGATCATGAGGACTAAAATCTATGAGACTGACACAGCTTTCCTCGAGCGTATACTTTGTCTCAGGTCAAGTTCTTCAACAAGCCGCGTAGTATATGAATCGGGAACACATCCATGTCTTTCCATTAGATCGAACATCTCTCTTGCTTCACTTTCTCTTCCATCTTCACTTAGAGCTCTGATGAGAACGCTGTATGTATAGTTATCTGATTTCAAACCAATTCTTAACATCGTTATAAGCAGTTCCTCAGCCTTCTTAATCGTTCTCATCCTGCAAAAACTCTGAATAAGAGCATTGTAGGCATATGCATCTGGATTTACTCCGTTTTCCTTCATCTTCGCAAACAGTTTCAACGATATACCAGTATCTCCAGTTTTACAGGATGAGCGAATCAGGATGTTGTATGTGATCTCGTTAGGCTCAATCCCCCAATCCAACATTTCTTTGAAACAGTCAAATGCATCTTGAATTTTCTTTACACGGCAAAGATATGATAGTACTGAAAGTGATCACGTCTGGTCGGCAACCATATTCTGGAAGCTTCTCTAACATCCTGTGAACCTTCTGTACATCGTTGCTCACGCTATAACCGCTCAGAAAGGTATTGAAAGTTACGAGATTCGGAAAAATACCTCTAGCTCGCATCTCTATTAAGAACATAGCTGCACGCTCTGTTCCTCGAGCCTTACAGAGACAGTCGATTACCGCATTAAAAGTATATACACTTGATATAAGCCCGTGAACACCCATTTGTTTCAGATACCGATCACCTTCAGAGAATCTATGAGCAATCAATAGAGCTTGAACTACCACAAGATAACCGTCGAATCCTGGCTAAACTCCACGGCTGACAAAATCGTCAAATATCCGACACGTCTCAACAAGATCAAAGCCTTTCAAGAGACAATTCATGGCAACATTAGACGTTGAGCTATCCGTAATATAACGTCGTTCACCTGCTTTCCTCAAAAATAGAGCAGTTTCTTTAGCCATGGACTTGTTTGAAAGACAATACAATACAATATCATAAGCTATTCTCTGCAAATTCGAGTTTCTATCTATAAACCCAACCATAATCTCAAACGCTTCACACGGCGGCAAGCAACGGAAAAGCCCATGAACCAAAGTTCTGATTGTTGCTTCGTTAGGATGTAGCTTTCTCTCCCGCATCGATTCCAATTGCTTCAATGCTTCCTCGACCCTTCCTGCGATCAAAAACCCGTCAATCAAAATCGTGAATGTGAACACATTAGGTCTGTTTCCTTCTCGTTCCATCTGTTTAACCAATCGAATTGCCTCATCAACCACACCCTTCTTGCAAACACCATGGATGAGTATGTTATAGGTAAACCGATCAGGTTTACAATCATCACTACGCATCTGCTGAAACTTCAGGTAAGCCAAATCAAGCGAGTTAGACTTCACTAGCGCATCAATTACCGCACTATACAGTCTTGTGCTAGGTTTCATTCCAAGAAAAGATATTTGCGCAAAAACATCATTACAGTATTTAGCTAAATCTAATTTTCCCCAGCTTCCGATCAAAACACCGATCAATTCCTCAGTAATCCGATAGCCTGAACTCCGAATCTCCTTGAGCAATTCCACAGACAACAACAGAGGGCCTTTCCGGAAAGGGGCGTTTCCTAAATAAACTCTTGAGAGACTGATCCTTAGCGTAAACCGGGTCGAAGTTCGAGACCCAAAGGGCGTTTCCTAAATAACTCTTCAGAGACTGATCCTTACTAAATACAAGCAAATATTATTATTCCTAACAAACAAACAAACAAGCAAAAAACAAAATTTAGTTGAATCTTTGAAATGAAATAGTCTTCTAATTAAGGCATATTTGCTCAAGTAGGTAAACGTCTTCGGGTACCCGGATCCGATCTGGTCGGGTCTTTCGGGTTTCGGGTATTTCAGGTTTACCAACCTAAGACCCGATCGGGTATTTTTCGCGGATCCGGGTTGGGTTTGGGTATTAAATTTCAGATTTGGGTTAGGTTCGAATATCAAATTTCAGGTTGGGTTCGGGTTATCCGAAACTTTTAGCTAATTTTTTAATCAAAATATTTTCAAAAAAACAGTTTTAAAAATCACAACTCATTAAACTATTTAATATTTTAGTTTTATAATGTTATATTAATTATAAATTGATTAGTTTTTTAGATTTGTAATTATAATTTTAAATATTTGTGTAACTATAAGTATATATAAATATTTGTGCAAATATATTATATATTTCAGGAATTTCGGATACCCGTTCGGGTTTCGGGTTTTATCCGATCGGGTTCGGGTACCCGTATTGTCATAATGTAAAACCCGTTCGGGTATTTTATAGATTTTGGTTTGGTTCAGGTTCGGGTATTTCAGATCGGGTTTGGGTTTCAGATATTATGTTCAGGGCTAGTTACACATATAGGCTTTGATTGTGCACAAGTAGGCGAGAAGTATTTGAGAGGAGAGAGAAGATTCCATTTTTTATCCACCAATCACCATTTTTCTGTGTTTTTTTTTAAATTTACGGATTTATCCGCTGTATAATTTCAAAATCCGCTGTGTAATAGCAAAATACGCATTTCAATGTTTTAACCAGCGGATTTTATAGAAAAGCGTGAAATGATGTTTTTTTAATTTTTTTCCATTTTTAAAGTAATATTTAAATCATTTATCAGATATATAAATAACATACTTCTATTCCAACATTCTCAACACAAACTTTGATATCATCTAATTTTTGTAGCATCAAAAAAAATTTCAAGTGAAGGAGAAAAAAAAACAAGAAAACCAAGCATCATCAGGTATATATATATATATATATATATATATATATATATATTTACTTAGTTTATTAGTAATTTGTATGAATACTAATTTGTAGAGAAAATAAACGAAAATCTATATTAGTAATCATGTTAATAATAGATATATTTAGGTACTTTTTTTTTTGTCAACGATATATTTAGGTACTTAAAAGACATATTAATGTATAGTTAGATTTTAACATGGTTGGTTTGTTTTACTTTGAGATAATTGAATATAACTTTATCATATAAATTGTAGATATGTCATCTAATTGTCAAAGATGCACAAATAATTCGAGAATACCAAGTTCAACTTATCCCACAAATGCTCCTATTCCAGAAGCAACTATACGGATAAACAATTACAACAAGAAAATTTATTATTAAAATTTGATATAATAAATAGCAATTATATTTCCAAAAAAAAATATAGAGCAATGGATATAAATGGACTTACGAACAAAAAAAAACATTGATTGAATTATTCGATGAAGCACTTGGCATGAGTGATTACACACTGAAGAATCCAACTCCAGTTGCTAGAGCATATATGGTTGAAAAGTTCAACCGAGCGTTTAACCTAAATATAAATTACGGTTACTTCAAAAATAAACTTGATGAATTTAAGAAAATTTACAAAAGGTGGAAAGCTCTGATGAATTCTACTGGTATCTCTAAGTTACGAAGAGAGAATTGAACTGTGGAATTTGGAAAATGAGCAATTCGAGGAGTTAGTGATTCAACCAGCTTTGACTTATTATGATCGATATAACCAAACAGCACCAGTGCAAACTGATAGAGGTTTAGTATGGACGAATATCTGGCGTCGACTGCAACAAGATAATGCTGCATGTCTTCAGTTATTACGAATGTCACTACCATGTTTTACAACATTGTGTACTATGCTGCGAACATATTACGGTCTACAACAAACATCAAATATGGGCATTGAAGAAAGTGTGGCAATATTTCTTCGAATTTGTGGGCACAATGAGGTGCAAAGAGATGTTAGTTTAAGATTCAGACGAAATCAAGAGACTGTGAACATAAAGTTTTTTGAAGTTTTGACAGTGATTGAGAGACTTGCATGTGATTATATAAAGACTCCAACGCGACAAGAATTACACTGAATTCCTGATCGATTGCAAATGGATCGACGATATTGGCCTTATTTCAGTGGATTTGTTGGAGCTATTGATGGAGTTCATGTTTGTGTCAAAGTTAAACCAGAATTACAAGGAATGTATTGGAATCGACATGATGTCACATCTTTTAACATTATGGCAATATGCGATCTGAACATGTTATTTACATATATGTGGAATGGAGCACCATGATCATGTCATGACACATTTGTTCTTACAATGGCACAACAAAGTGATTCCGAGTTCCCATTACCACCGGCAGAGAAATATTATGTTGTTGATTCTAGATATCAAAACAAGCAAGGATTATTTGGCTCCTTACAGATGATCAAGAAACATAGTTGTAAGATATCATATGTCACACTTCAACTCTGGTTCTCCTCCAAGAAATAAACAAGAACTGTTTGATCGGTGTCATGCGTCTTTACGTTCTGTTATCGAGAGATCATTTGGAGTGTGGAAGAAGAAATGGAGGATTCTTTGTGATTTCCCTAGATATATTATACCCGTTCAAAAAAGAGTGATAATGGCTACAATGGAATTACATAATTTTATTAGAATTTCAAATTTTCCAGATGTAGATTTTGCAGAGAAAATGACAGAGACCAGAGAAAATAACATGGATTATGAACCAAATTTTGAAGACACGGAAACAACATAAGTTAATGATGGAGAACGTATGTCGGAAATAACAGATAATATTGCAGATATGTTATGGGAAAATCGAAATAATCAATATTAGTTTTACTGATATTTTCTATTTGTTTATTTTACTTATTATAATACAATGTTAATTATTTAATTTAAAAATTATTTTTAATGTTATTATATTCATTATATTTTAATATTATCTTAGAAACGCACCGTTTTTATATTTTTACCAATCACATATTACAAAAATCACACCGTTTATCAAAACCGCACTTGTACCGCACCGTACTTTGTCTCACACTTGTACCGTACCGCACTTTGTCCCGCCCCGCCAAAACCGCAGTCACCAATCGGACCCATAGTGTTGTATATACAGGTTTACGAAGGAGATGAGAGATTAGTGGCTACAGTTTACCCTAATATTGATTACGCTTTTATTGTAACCCTTATCTTTATATTTGACCTCATCAATATGAGTGGGACTACGACTTAATTGAAGATAAGAGTTGACGTTTTGGACTTTGCATCTTCGGATATGTGCGAGTATACACGTTCAGCTTCGTGGCCAATGTAATATTATGTTTGTATTTTGTAATATGTGCATATCTCAATACTTGTATGATATTTGGTAAAACAGATGAACTGTTCAATGTATGATATTTGTGTGGACTAAGTAAGGGTCTTTTATATCTAAGCGTTTTGTAAATTTCAGAGTAATGTTTTTTTATAAAATTTGAAAATTTTGTGTGTTTTATTCAAAAGGGCTACACAGGACAAGTTCCACACAACATACAACACTTAACTTTCAAAGCTTCGGCTTCTTATAACCTGCTTCTTGGGACCGGTCCCATCTCTTTGGCCTTAGTCCTCAGAATATGCTTTTGAATTTTACCGGTAGCTGTCTTTGGTAACGGCCCAAACACCACCGACTTTGGCACCCAATACGCCGGAAGCTTCTCTCGACAGAATTTCATAATATCCTGAGCCAACTTATTTTCGTCCTTCTCGTTACCGCTCTTAAGCGTCACAAACGCACAAGGAGATTCCTGCCACTGCTCGTCTGGTCTGGCCACAACGGAAGCTTCAAGAACTGCTGGATGATGGTAAACTACGTTTTCCACCTCGACACTGCTGATATTCTCACCGCCAGAGATTATAACGTCCTTTGACCTGTCCTTAATCTCGATATAGTTGTCTGGATGTTTCACTGCGATGTTTCACTGCGATATCCCCCGAGTGGAACCAGCCACCTGCAAAAGTCTCTTTGTTCGCTTCCGGATTCTTTAGATAACCTTTCATCACCATGTTCCCTCGGAAAACAATCTCTCCAGCGGTTTTTCCATCAGCAGGAACAGATTTTCCGGTCCGAGTGTCAATGACGTCTAGCTGCTCCATGCCGGTATAGCGGACACCTTGGCGGGAATTGAGCTTGGCCTGCGTCTCAGGAGGGAGGAAATCCCACTCGGGCTTCCAAGCACATACGGTGGACGGGCCATAAGTCTCGGAAAGCCCATAGGTGTGAGCGACTCGGAAGCCCTTCTGGTTCATGGAAAAGAGAACAGAAGGTGGAGGAGCAGCTCCTGCTGTCATGACATGGACTGTATGGGGAAGAGGGAGGATAGTGTCCTCTTGAGGAGCATTGACAATAGTATTGAGGACCACAGGCGCTGCACAAAAATGGCTTACTTTGTACTTGGTTATGCTTGAATACACTTCCTTCGCCGAGACCTGAAACCAAAATTTAATCAACTTTTCTACTCTTTTATTAACTTCTTAAGTAAAAATATTTCTCAAGCATTACCTGACGGAGACAGATGCTTGTACCATTGAGTACAGCAAGGGTCCATGGGAAACCCCAACCGTTGCAATGGAACATCGGGAGAGTCCACAAGTAAACACAACCTTCTTGCATTCTCCAAATGAGTGGGTTGCTCAGAGCCATTAAATATGCGCCTCGATGATGAAGCACCACTCCTTTTGGGCTGGCGGTTGTCCCTGAGGTGTAGCCAAGAGCGATGCTCTGCCATTCGTCAGCTGGTGGCTGCCACAGATAATTTGGGTCTCCCGTTTGAAGAAAACTCTCGTATTCTATGGCTCCTTTGGATAGAGCACGGTTAAGTAACTCGGGTGGACAGGTGTGGTCACCTATGACGATAAGAAGTGGATGTTTGAAGCTGCTTCCGGCTTTCTCCTCCATTAGCTTCAAAGATTCCTCTGCCAGTGTAAAGAACTCTTGATCCACCAGTAAAACAGCGCACTGCGAGTGGCCGAGGAGGAAAGCGACTGCTACGGCATTGAGACGGATATTGACACAATTCAAGACGGCTCCAGACATTGGTACTCCAAAATGAGCTTCATACATTGCTGGAATGTTGGGTGCAATAATAGCCACCTGACAAAAAAATTGCAAAACGTTATTATGTCATTTCTGGTCTAGCCAAATATCCAGATCGCAAGAAGACTAAGCAACCAAGCCAATATTGTTCATGACAAAAAAAAGAAAAAAAACATTGACATCATGAGTGCAGCGATGTGATTCAAGCGAGAGAAATCATAGGAGCTAATATAACATATTGATCAATCTGTGATTTTATTCCATTACTATGATGATCCCATGATACAGGTTCTATATGAAATCGATTATAATCTCGTAAGCAATTTATAAGCGAGATTTAGTACTGTATAACTATGGAAGTTGTAAGAACAAAACGATTCCATATTCACAAAAAATTGGGCTGATTCAAAGGTTTCGGAGAAGTAACATTTCAGCAAAGTCAACCAGTACTAGAGAAGAACTTAGGAAAACAAATAAGAAAGAGTAAAATCGATTACCGTAGAACCAGGGCCAATCGATCGATCGGCGAGAGCCGAAGCAAGTCGACGACACCGGTCATAAGTTTGCCGCCACGTGTACTCTTGGGATCCGTGAATCACCGATTTCCTCGTCGGATGAATAGCCGCAGCCCTATCAAGGAACCATAGCGGCGTCAAGGCCGTGTAGTTGGCCGGAATCTTCGGGAGATCATCGATGTCGCGCCACTTAGTCGTCACTGTTGCCGCCATATCTCTCTCTCTCTCTCTCTCTCTCAATCACAAACTCACGTTGGTGAGGTGGTAAAGGTATGCAACTTATAGTGTGTGTGGGGTGACCATTTTGGGTCAGGTGTAATTCCCACGTGGCGTTCTTTCATTTTTCCGGTTTTATTTCCTGAGCGAACCGGAAAATGAATCTCCAAATTAATTTGAACCTAACAAACTTGTAAGGTCCTCGTTGCAACTTGAGGATCAGGTTGTGTCTGTCAGTGCCAACTAGTTTCGAATTCAAGTAGGGAAATTTGATTGGATATGTCCAATTCGCCATTTTTCTATTAATATACTGCGCACATCACATCATATAGATATTATTCCTTTCTACTATCATTTAGACTGTCTTCTGCATAACTTCAGTCTACTAAAAAGAATACAGCGTAATTTCATTTTTGTACTTTTTTTTTTTTTGTTGTTAAAAGGTTTATTTCATTTTTACACTTTCATATATAACTAGGATTATACTCATTATAAAATGGGATTTGATTTTTTACAACCCATATTTATTTAGAGTTTTAGAGCTGTCATTTATATTTTAAATATTATTTTTAGATATTATTTTAGAAAAGTAATACCCAATCCAAAAATCAACTAGAATTAAAAGAACCCATTCCAACCTTAATCAAAGTATATGAAAAACCAAACATGCACCAAATTAAGAACCAAATCAATAAATTTATTAAATTTTTTAAAATTTTTAATTTTTATTTAAAAATACCTGAAAAATACTCAAACCCAAACTCGATTTATATTAAATCAAATACTATTCAAAAAATAAATTTGATCTTAAATCAAAAGAACTAAAATGCTGAATTAGAAAAACCGAATTCAACACAATTTAAGAATGTGTCCTAGATATATGTACCCAGAAAACTGAATCTAAACCCGAACCAGTTTCGAATCAATAACTGAATTTGTATTTGATACACATATAATCACTTACGTGCTTAAACTCGTGTTGATGTTTTGGAATATTTTTTTAGAGGTCTAAGACCCTAACCAAAATTGACACGATTAGAGGAATTGAATATGAACTGAGAATGATAAAATCACTACAAGAAAAGTGGGCTTTTGCGATGGAAATTTGCCTCGCGAAAGCCTCGCAGACGACTAAATGAGACGGCCTTGCGACGTCAAGAAATCTGTCGCAGTTTGCAAGTTGCAAACATGTTTCTTTCGCACAGGTGTCTCAAGGCTTTCGACGTCTTGAAAACATCGCAAAGCTCTTGCACGACGCGATGCCGTGCAATGCGACTCTTTGGCGACATCTGCTAGGCCAATGCTTGCGATGTCTCTACGAGGCCAGAGATTGCGACGTATTTGCGAGTGCATGCTTTGCGACGTGTCTGCGAGGGCTATCTATGGAACGTTTATGCGAGGGTTTTCTTTGCGACATCTCTGTGAGGGTTCCCCTTGCGACGGCTTTGCGACGACAAATTAATTAATAAAAAAAAAAATTAAAATTAAAAAATAAAATAAAATTGATTAAATAAAAATAGTTTACAAATGTGTTTTAAAAATTTAAAAATCGTCGAAGCGGTCCAAATTCCCCGAGTTGGAGCCGGTGTCTTCGTCTTTAGCATTGATCTCCGCAAATGCATCAGGCAACTCTGGATCCTTCTTGGCCAGTATAGACCACAAGCGATCGTAGGTCGTAATTTTCTTCTTAGCTTTGGCCAGCTCGGTGTTAGCCCGATCTAACTCTTGCGTCTGACGATCGACTATCTCTCTAAAATCATCAGAAGCTGCGGAGGATTGAGAAAATCCTTGAGGTGAGATACAGTGCTCAATCCTCAATCCGAGAGAACCTGTTCCAAATAATCTCCCTTTTTAACGGGGAGTGATCTAATAAATGAAAGATATTCAAAAATTAGAGTAATTTATCTATAGTAAAACTAAAGGAAGAATTTAAAATTGTTTTACCTCTGAATAAATTTGGTATTTTTGAGCAGTAGATAATCCCCCGGATGCATAGCTCTCATCATCACAGTCTTGAGTTAATTCCCGCATCCTTGCAGTGACGTCGTTGTAGAGCTTCTCAGATTTTTTGTCCACAAAAACCCTGTCCTTGTTCTGCTTGGTGATGTAAAGAGTGTTAAGGATATGAGGTTGAGTATCCCATGATTTCTCTTGCTGAAAATAAATTAAAATATAATATGATATATTTAAAAATATTCTTAAAATTTAATTAAAAATATTTACCAGTTTGCGGGCTCGAGCTTTGAATGAATTTCGGCCCGAGCAATGCTTGTGCGGACCGCTGCCATCAGGGTCATACAATCGAGCCATCGGACAGCTTGCACTTTTCTTCTGCGATTGGATCCTCCCAGTACCGAATAAGGTCTTCCCACACCGAATCCTTGAACCATTGCGACATTGCCTCATTGCCTTTCTTCTTCCATTTACTCTTTCAACGACCAACTTGATCGTTCATCCGTCTCCGCAATACTGGCTAAAACTCTTTGCGGACTAGCGCCGTAATGGAAACCTCCCAAATGGAAACATTGTTGCAAAAAAAGAATAAGTTACTGTATTTAATTGTACATAATAAATACTTTAATAAAAATAAAATAAACGAAGGAATTTTTATTACCGCAAACGTTCTGAACAATCTATCGATGATGTGGACAGGAGTCTGGCTAAAATTAGCATGCGGCTCATGGAAATCTTGTTCAAAGATCTCACGAACTGTTGTTGGCAAAATCCCGTCATCATCGAACCTACGTATGTTAGATTAATTAAATTTGAATTTAATAATAATAACTGTAGAAATTAATTAAATTTACATTTAAAGGTAATCCCACAAAGTTCCTGGCGGACGGTTCAGATGAAGATTAAGAAGATATTTGTGGACGGGATCAAGAAGTATATCCTCGATTGTCATCCCGATAACAACATCTAGTGTCAGAGAATGGAAATCATCGGGAGGTGCATGAGCAAAATCAGCTACTGGAGAAAACCATGGCTGAGAGGTGAAACTAGCATCCGACGTCGGTGGAACAGATCTCGAACCCGATCTAGGAGTCACCAGAGGGATCTCATCGACATTAAATTGATAACGAGTGTAAGGATTATGAGATCTAGACATCTGAAAAAATAAAAATGAAAATACTAATACAGAATACTAAATTAGTCTAATAAAATCGAAAAGCGTTTAGTACATCTGAAAATCACTTTATAAAATTCAAATAAAGTTTTAAATATCCAAAAATAGTGTAATAAATATAAATTTTTTAAGTACATTCAAAAATCGTTTTGTAAAACCAAAAATCACTTTATGAAATTCAAATAAAGTTTTAAAAATCCAAAAATAGTGTAATAAATAACTTTTTTTTAAGTAAATCTGAAAATTGTTTTGTAAAACCGAAAATCACTTTATAAAATTAAATAAAAGATTTCAAAATCCAAAAAGTGTAATAAATCTTAAAAATGTTTAGTAAATTCGAAAATTGTATTCTAAATCAAAGAAAACATTTTGTAAATCCAAAAATTGTTTTCTAAATAAAAAAATCGTGTAATAAATTTAAAAATCGTTTTGTAAATCCAAAAATATATCCGAAAATATTGAGTAAATCCGCAATTCTGAAATTTGACATCTAAGATTTTAGATCTAAATTCCAATCATGAATCTAATATATTCGATCCAAGATCTACATTCTAAACACAAAAGGGAGAGTAATCATTTACCTTGAGAGGAGGAGGAGGTCGCTGGTGCTGTAGGGAGGAGGAGGAACGTTTGGCCGCGACGGGGAATGGAGAGAAGATATTAGATTTGATGGATGAGTGATGAGATGAGAGATTAGACGAAGAGAAACCTTACCGTGGAGGCGGATAGCGTCGGAGATGGGGTCTCCGTGGCGGAGCAAGCTGGAGAAGAAGATCGACGGCAAGAACCAAGAGAAAGATAAAACTTGCATAGATTTCGCGAAGAAGAGAAGAAGAAGAAAAGAAGAATGGCGCTGGTATAGAAATTAAAGGGACATCGCAAGGC
This sequence comes from Lepidium sativum, assembly GCA_023374145.1. Classification (NCBI taxonomy): domain Eukaryota; kingdom Viridiplantae; phylum Streptophyta; class Magnoliopsida; order Brassicales; family Brassicaceae; genus Lepidium; species Lepidium sativum. The sequence continues at coordinate 42,160 of JAKUCM010000137.1, read as the reverse complement.
TCTCGCAAACATGCGGTGGCCCTGCGATAATACTAGGGTTTAAAAAAATCTGAAATCTGCGAGAACCATGCGAGACGCTTGCGACATATGTACCGTAGACGTCGCAAGGGCCTCGCAGGGTCAATTTTTTGTAAAAAAAGGTTTTGTAGAATACCTTCGGGATAATCGTAGAGTGAAACATATTAACACATTTGATGTTTGACAATCAAAGAATTACTCGTTTCCAATAATATATTCATGCATATGTTAACACCGTATAATGTTTTTAAGTTTCGAAAATGGTAAAGCTCCGAGTCAAAAAGTAGACCCTGCGAGGCCCTTGCGACGTCTAGGGTACAAATGTCGCAAATCTGCGAGAGCATTGCAAAATATATACCCTAGACGTCGCAAGGGCGTCACACGGTATATTTTTTGAAAAAAGGTTCCGAGAGCCTAAGTAGGAATATATGTAGAATATCTTCGGGATAATCGTAGAGCGAAACATATTTATGCATTTGATGTTTGAAAATCAAAGAATCATTCATATCCAATAATATATTCATGCATATGTTAGCACCATATAATGTTCTTAAGTTCCGAAAACGGTAAGGATCCCGATTAAAAAATAGACCCTGCGAGGCCCTTGCGACGTCTGGGTTACAGATGTCGCAAATCTGCGAGAACATTGCGACATCTTTACCCTAGACGTCGCAAGGGCCTCTCAGGGTCTATTTTTTGAAAAAGGTTTTGAGAGCCTAAGTAGGAATATATGTAGAATATCTTCGGGATAATCGTAGAGTGAAACATATTTATACATTTGATGTTTCACAATCAAACTTGTCGTAAAAGGTTATGGTTCAGGTTCAAGTTTAGGATTTGCGAGTGCCCTACAACGTCGTAGGCCTTCATGTCGCAAAAGTGTCGCAAAATTGCGACATTTTTGCGACACATTTGTTCCAGACGTGGTAGGAGCCTCGCAAATCTTTGATTCTAAAAAAAAGTTTTGATCATCGTTTTGAAATTATTAATTACTTCCAAAGAGAATAATGGGAAATTAAATATGAATTGATTCGCATAAGGGAACACAAATTTCAAATACTTTGAAGATTCTCAAAATCTTCGAAATTTGTGTTCGCTTATGAGAATATTCGCTATTTTGTTTCTTTCCTCACTAGTTTCGCCCTCTTACTTCTAATGAGTTGATGTGAAAATACATTCACATGGATTGTTATTTATAGGGAAAAGGGAGAATTTGCTATAGAATTGGGATGTTGTATAAGTCTAACGAAGTGGCATCGAAATGGTGTCGCAAGAACGTCACAGGCTTGCGACACCCTTGCGACATTCGCGCTTACGACGTCGCAGGGTGATGTGTCTACATTTTAGCATAGTTTAGGGATATTATTAAGCATATTTTTCATTCATACTTGCAGTATTATCATTGTTTTAGGTCATTTTAAGTCTATTATGCGTATTTGGTATTGGGCATTGTATACATTGCATAAGGGTGGATTTTAGGTACTTCAAGAGCTTATTATGGAGTATTTTGGACTACAAGAATACCCGTGGGTGAATCGATCAGCCTAGAGTTGAAGTTCATAACGTTATCTAGAAGATTTGGCATATCTCACAGACACTTGACCAACACGCTCGACCACCACTTGGTCGAGCGGTTTTTTGCTAACAAAAACGTTGAATTTTTCCAGAGTTTGCTCATTTCCTCATAGTGAACTCTTGGACTTTTGTTCTTCCCTCTTGAACACTGATTGGTAGATCGTTGACCTTAAAAACCGGTTCTTATGTTGTGTCTCAAAAAGGACCAGATTTGTTTCCTCACAATCGAATTTAATTTTTGTCAAATTAGGGGCAAGAGATGCATTGCATAAGATCCTTCCTTAGGTTCAGCTAGCTAAGTATAAAGAAAAGCATAAAAAATAATAGAATCATCCTTCTTACAACTCAGGTCACATAATATGGTCTAAGATGAACGGGGACTGTGCGTAAACCCGTACTGTCTTGTGTTCATTGATGAAACCATTCTGATGTTGCCTAAGATGAACCGGGACTGTGCGTAACCCGTACTTTTTGTGTTCATTAAGAAAGCTAATACATTGACGCCTAAGGTGAACCGAGACTATGCGTAAACCCGTACTTTTTTGTGTTTCATTGATAAACCTGGAGCAATTAAGTATGAGTTCGAGCAAATGTAGGAGTTGAAATAAGGAGTGATTTAAATGTTGAATTAATTGTGTCTAGCTGAATTTGGGGAAGTTGAATCCCAAGGTCTTTGATCAATATCCTCTCTTGCAGTCTGCACTTATATAAATAGGTTTCAAATTTGAGTTTCTTAGAGTCCAGCTAAGTACTAGGGAGTATTCGGTTATTATGCTAAGCCTTGATGCAAGTAGATTGTGGTTTTTACAATGGAATAGGGGTTCACATGTGGATTACGGTTTTCAGCTTGATTAGTTGTTTGTTTGAGGAGATGTTCCCATTGTCAGCAACCTCTCTTCCTTCTTAGCTCTATGCATTTGTTTGAGCGCAAGCAAAGACTAAAATTGGGGGAATTGATGTGTCTCCATTTTAGCATATTTTAGAGACATCATTTAGAATATTTTGCATTCATACTTGCAGTATTATCATTGTTTTAGGTCCATTTAAGTCTATTATGCGTATTTGGTTTTGTGCATTGCATACATTGCATAAGAGTGGATTTTAGGTACTTCAAGAGCTTATTATGGAGTATTTTGGACTACAAAAAGACCTGTGGGTGAATCGATCGGCCTAGAGTTGAAGTTCATGATGTGATCTAGAAGATTTGGCATATCTCACTGACGCTCGACCAACACGCTCGACCACCACTTGGTCGAGCAGTTTTTCGCCCACAAAAACGTTGACTTTTTCCAGAGTTGATATTTTAGGTTTATGATTTATCTTGGTCGAGTAGTTTTTCGTCTCTTCTTGATCTATCTTTTGATGTTAATGATTTATGATTCCGAGTTTATGTTCTTCATCATGAATTTTGAGTATATCCATTAGGGTTCTTGAGGAGATGGTGAAATTAGGGCAAATCTAGGGATTTCCAGATTTATTTAGGGTTGATTAGGCTTAGATCTCTTCAATTTAAGTGTACTTAATACCTATTTCTCTTTGATCAATTAAAATCTGATGGTTTGGTGTTTCCCACCCACAAGGTGTTTGTGTAAATGCGTGAATGAACTTAGGTTGAGATACTTTCTCCTAGCTTAAGAAATTGATTGTCTAGGGTGTTATTAGGCTTTGTTAGGTCTGTGTTTATTGCCTCTTGAGCCTCTAATCATTAGTGAGAACCAAGTCTGGTTGTGGTTCAAGAGAGGTCTCATTGCATGAGAATGAATGTGATTCCTTGCCTAGAGATAATCTAAATGTGTTGATAAACAAGTCTAGAACCCCTACGAATGCTTTGATCATTGATCCCTAACCTCAAGAACCCATTTTCTCCATTAATTTCCATGATCATTCTTGCTCTGTTTTTAGGTCAAAACTCTGTTTTAGGGTTGCTCTGTATTTGCACATTACTCTGTTTCGTCTGCTCTGTTTTTCATACCCTGTTTTTGTTCTGTTTTCGTACTCTATTTTTACTCTATTTTATGCTCTGTTTTGATATTTTGTTTTAATGCTTTGTTTTCATCTAGTTTAATTTGCACCAAAACACTTACCTTAATCATGATTGGCCTCGATTAGGTTGAGTAGATTGTATTCTGATTGACTAGTTACTAAGCCAGTTGGATTGACACCTTACTGTACTGCATTGATCCCATATAACAGTATGTTTATTTGATAGTAAAACACTGTTATCACAGGGGTCTCACAATGTTTTAAAAAAACAAAAAAAAAACCATATTCTAAGTGTAACAAATGTTATTTGCCACGATCCAATTAGATATTAACATTAATGAAATATTGTCTCAAACAATTATCTCGTTGAACTCTTCAGAATCATCATGTTCTTCGGTTGAATCATTTGGAACAATGTCTTCTACTTCTTGTTGCGCATGTATGATTCGTTTTGTGGACTCAATAGCTATAACGAGTTCTGATGATCTTTCTTGTTGCATAACCACATCATCGGCTTCCACCATTATACGACCTCTTGAATTCACTTTTATAACAGAAAGGCACGTCTCATGCCTTTGCCTTATACGAGGATATGGAATAAAACACACTTGTTCTGCCTGACATGCTAGAATAAACGAGTCAAATGATGAGGGCATCAAGCCGGTTGAACTAGGCAGGCCAATGACTCGAGCTAGGATACGAAAGCTTAGTGAACAGCTAGGAGAATTTGTAGCTAACATCTTGAACAAGGACGCATCCTCCCCGGAACACTCTAAGAACACTCCCTTCCCGGAGCGCTCCAAGATCGATATCGGAACTTCTTTGAGGAACGCGGGAAAGATCAAGAACGCAAGTCAAGACCAAGCAGCACGATCAGAGGAGATCCAAGACATTCAAAACCCTTTAGAAGCTGACCAAGAGGACCAGGTATTGACAAGACCCGAGCTGGAAGAAACCGACAAGACTTGGCCCTTTATCGTGCCCTACAAGGATTTTTTTGTGTTTACGACAAATGTTTTTGCAGGAACACCAAGCCCAAACAAGTCCAGCACCTTAGGATAATGAGTCTTAAGGCCCATAGGCTTTTTAGGCTGTTTAGTTTCATTTAAAAAGACATTAAAACAGTAATTTCTTGTAATTTGTCATTTTTCTTATTTCCTTTTTGTTAATGGGCTGCGACACATATTATCCTTTTTTCTTTAAGTAAGCCAGCCTTATGACCCCTATATAAGGTCTCCTTGCAGCCATGTAACAAGGCACCCATCTTTGAAATCAATAAAGAACACAGTTTTCTCAATGTGAAATCCCGAGTCCTTAGCAAGCTTAGTCGTTTGTCTAAGACTTTGAACACACTGCAAAATCTTAAGCGGTTTCCCCTTGATCTAGAGTGTGCTTGAGTGTATCAAGAATCCCATCATACTTCTTGTGGATCGCTCCTCAAACCACCCCCTTCCGCTCCCCCTGACTTTTCTTACCAAGGAAGTACATCTGGTTCTCTTGGATAGAACCCACTCTCATCAACCTTAGAGAAGTATCTCGAAGCTCGTATCATCAATCTTGGAATATGTTAGGCTTCCATTAACATCGGTTACGCCTAAGTTATTAGTGCATACTCCTAGACCAGCCGTTGTATTGTACCAATGACATTGAAATAAAATGCATCTCAATCCAATTACTCCAGGATATGTGACTTCTATAATTTTGTTCAAAATACCGTAAAAGTCAGTTTCACCTGACACATGAATCCCATAATTTGCCGTTGATCTATTGGAACCATGGTCCTATGTATGAAAAGTGTAACCGCGAGTGAAATACATTAGAGTCGTTACGATCCTGGCAATAAGATCATTAACAATCTCATGCAACCATAAAGGCATAGGTTTGCCTGAACACCCATTTTTCACCTACAAAATATAACCATATATGTATATATATATATATATATATATATATTAATGTGCAATAATTTATTTTCGAAAAGTATTCATATTTAATATGTATTCTTACTTACATAGTATTTTAACCATCCCGCAAAATTACGTTCTTTGTATGTATCATATTCTATTTCTTGCAAATTAGGGAAGGCTTCCCGTATCTGTCTCTCAAATTATTTGCATATAAAATATATATTTAGTAACAAGATGTGTGTGTAAATAAATTAATAAATTGATATGTAAATACCTCTCAAATGGCACTACATCTTCACAATTTTGCAATATCTAATTGTGGCTACACGACAATACGTGTGATTTTCCCAGTACTCTTCCTTTAATTTTCCACCAAGTCTCCCTACCTGTCGAAAGATTTCAGGTACCACAATGGCATATGATGGTGCAACCCCTCCATCGTCATATCATAATACTTGGGTTCTTTTGGTTTGGACGGTTGGACTAAAGTAATATGATGTGAAATGAGAAGTTTCCTCAATTAGACTTCCTGCACCGATCGATCCTTCCATTTTTGCTTGATTTCTTACCTTCCTTTAAAGATGGCCTATGAATCGCTCAAACGGGTACATCCATCTAAATTGAACGGGCCCACCAAGAGCTGCTTCTTGTGGTAGGTGCATTGGAAGATGTTCCATGACGTCAAAAAATGCAAGAGGAAATATCTTTTCCAAGTTACAGAGCAACACTTGAATGTTACTTTCTAATTGAGGTATGTCATTCACTGTTAGTGTTCGTATACAAAGATCCCTAAAAAAATCTCTGATCCCTACATATTAGACAAATCACTTTTATAAGTAAACCACTTTTATAATTACTACAATTAGACAAATCAAAACTGTAAAAAAAATTACCGACTATTGATTCATGGATAATAGGTGGTACGAGCTCAAGTAATGCAAAAGGAAGTAGTCGCTGCATAAATACATGACAATCGTGACTCTTTATACCCAATATTTTTTCCCTTGCTCTATACACCTTGAGAATTTGGACACGTAACCATCCAAAAACTTTACATCCGAAGAAATCTAACTAAACAATGTTTGTTTAGCTTCTCCTGAAAAACGAAATATCGGAATCGGTTGTTTGCAATCCCTGGTGATATGTAATTTGGGTCTTGCACATATTTCGGCCAAGTCCAACCTTGCTTTGAGATTATCTTTACTCTTGCCCTACACATTTAAAATCGTGTTCATAATGTTTTCAAAAAAGTTTTTAACAATGTGCATCAGATCCAGATTATGTCGTAGTAAGAGATCTTTCCAATATGGGATTTCCCAAAAGATACTCTTCTTGTGCCAATTGTAAGAATCACCATATCCGTGAGGCATGTTTCCTAGAATGTGGCAATTGCCCCCACGTTCACATCTTTCCTGAGCACCATAATGATCAATTTGCTTCAACATTTCACTGTCTGATATGTGTGTTAGGGGAGGAACACGCACAACCTTGTTTTTCTTGAATAATTTCTTGTTCTTTCTTATGGATGATGCATGGAGAGAAACTGACGATGACAATCAAACCAACTGATTTCTTGCCATGCCTTAAATTAAAATGCATCAGACCAACCCATACAATATGAACAAGATAACCTTCCATGTGTCGTCGATCCTGATAACATTCCATATGTTGGGAAGTCACTTATTGTCAACAATAAACCTGCGTTCATGTTGAAATTTTGCTTCTGCGAGTAATCGAATGTGCAAATACCCCTATACCATAACTGTTTTAGCTCATGAATCAGAGGTTGGAGGAACACATCGAGGGAACGCTTAGGATGACTAGGACCTGGCATTAGAATAGTCATAAACAAAAATTTGCTTCGCATGCACATATCCGGTCGAAGATTATATGACGTCAATATGACAGGCCATAGAGAATATTTGTCTACGAGATAAAACAAATGAGCTAAATCCATTAGTGCATAAACCTAGATAAACATTCCTACACTCTTTAGCAAAGTCAGAATGTAGCGTTAGAAAATGTTTCCAAACCTTTGCATCTGACGGATGTGTAACCTCCCCATCATTTACTTTATGTTCGGCATGCCATCTCATTGCAGATGATGTCATCTCTGATTGATATAATCATTTCAATCTATCAGTGATTGGAAGGTACCACATACGTTTGTATAGGATACGCGTCCTTCCCTTTGTTGCACGGTATCTTGGCTTCCCACAAAAACGACATTTCTGTAACTTATCATCATCTTTTTTACAGAAAATCATGTAATTGTCACTGCAAACATCAATCATTTCTGATGGTAATCCTAGACCCGCAACCACCTTCTGCATTTCATAATAACTCTCAGCAGAATTATTATCTTCTCGCAAATACTCTTTAAGCATATCAGCAAATTGATTCATACTTCTCTAACTTATGTTTTGATGAGGGCATCAAGCTGGTTGAACTAGGCAGGCCAACGACTCGAGCTAGGACACACAAACTGAGAGAAAAATTAGGAGAAGCTGTAGCAGACATCTTGAACCAGGAAGAGAACACTCCCTCCCCGGAACGCTCCAAGAACACTCCCTTCCCGGAGCGCTCCAAGATTGACATCGAGACTTCTTCGAGGAGCGCGGAAAAGATCAAGAATGCAAGTCAAGACCAAGCAACATGTCAAGAGGAGGACCAAGACATTCAAGAACCTTTAGAAACTTACCAAGAGGACCAAGAATCAACAAGACCCGAGCTGGAAGTAACTGACAAGACATGACCCTTTGTCACGTCCTACAAGGTTTGTTTTGTGTCTACGATAAATAATTTTGCAGGAACTCCAAGCCCAACAACTCCAACACTTTAGGATATAGAGTCTTAAGGCCTACACACTTTTAAGGCTTTTATTTTTGTTTAATAAGGCACCAAAACTCTATGTTAGAAATTTGCCATTTTTCTTGTAATTTGCCATTTTTCTTATTTCTTTTTTTGTAAATGGGCTGTGACCCATATTTTCTTTTTTCTTTAACTGAGTCGGCCTTAGCGCTAGTTGATTGGACCCCTATATAAGGTCCCCTTGCAGCGGTGTAAGATCAACAACTTTGATATCAATAAAGAACACAACTTTCTCAAAGAGAAATCCTTAGTCATTAGCAAGCTTAGTCGTTTGTCTAAGACTTAGAACACACTGCAATATCCTGTGAGGTTTCCTCTTGATCTAACGTATGTCTGAGTGTATCACGAAGCCCACCATCCTTCTTGTGGATCGCTCCTCAAACCACCCCGTTCCCCGCCCCGACTTTTCTTACCCAGGAAGTACACTCGGTTCCCTTGGATAAGAATACACTCCCATCAACCTTAGAGAAGTATCTTAAGGCTCGTATCTGACGCGGAATCCCAAAGGAATCATCATTCAGAGTTGTAAAGGATAGTCCTTGGTCTTGAAAGACCTGAGTAACCCCCCACCTTAGGTATATCAAACCTAAGATTGTTGTTGTTTCAACTCGCTTTCAATTAAACAAGGTGGTGGAACCACGAAATGTTGACTTGAGTAGCCCCCACCTTTAGTATATTAAACCAAATATTGTTGCTGTTTCGACTCGCACCTTCATGCCGATGGCTAGGAATGGCCACACAAGTGTGATGGAAATCACTTGATAAACCAGTTTGATCCCTTGGATATGACACACCAAGAAAGATCGAAAAGTTCACAAAGAACAAAAGAGAATCACTCTCAAATTTATTGATAAAAAAAGGTTGGCCCCTCACAAATGAGATCTACATGAGTTTATAAAGAAAAGAAAGGACTCGCTAGATTCCTCTAAACATATTGAATGTTTTAAATATGAAGAGTAAAGACTACTGAGTAAATGACAAGTAAATGTCACAATTTACTATGCCTTGAATGAGAAGGACTCTTGAACTTTTGGCCTCCAAAATATATTTTAGTCTTCCAAATTCGTCACTATTTATGGGCTGGACTTTATGACTTGATTTAGGACTTCTTTTGGACTTGTAGAAGGCTCAAAGTGGTTTGGACTTGACAAGTATAAAGTCTAATGGATTCTTTATGTTGTTCTTTGTCCAAAAGGCCTTGAATAAATCCACAAATGTTCTCCTTGATTTGTTTAGCCCATGATCTTGTAATTGAACCGACTGGAATCTCCAAAGCTCTCTCGTGATCTTCATTGCTTAGCTCCAAGTTCTCCTTAGCTTCCTTGCTGCTTTCCATGATCATATCATCCCCTTCCTCTTGAAAAGGATTTGATCTCAAATCAGGTTCATCTACATTAAAAGGAATCAAGTCAGAAATGGTAAAGCTAGAAATGATTTTGTACTCACTTGGCAAGTCTATCTTGTAGGCGTTTTTATTAATCTTTTCCAAGACTCGGAATGGCCCAATGGCCCTTGGCATTAACTTAGACTTCCTTTGAGCTGGAAATCGTTTCTTCCTCATGTGAACCCAAACTAAGTCTGCGGATGTAAAGCTCTTCTCACGCCTTCCTTTGTTGGCTTGCTTTTGATATTGCTTAGTCTTTTGCTCAATGTTAAGCCTCGTCTTTTCATGAAGCTTCTTGACAATCTCAGCTTTCTTTTTCCCATCTACTCGAATGCCCTGTGCACTTACAACAAAGCCTAGAAACACAAGGTTATCCGAAAAAAAGGTACACTTTTCAAGTTAGCATATAGCTTTTCCTTTCTTAGTACACCTAAAACCGATTTCAAATGCTCATTGTGCTCTTCCAAACTTTTTCTAAAAACCAGAATATCATCAAAGTAGACAACTACAAACAAACCAATAAAATATCTCAAAACATGGTTCATTAACCTCATGAACGTGCTGGGTGCATTTAATCCAAAAGGCATGACTAACCACTCATAAAGACCATGTTGTGTTTTAAAAGCTGTTTTCAATTCATCACCCTCTTTCATTCGAATTTGGTGATATCCACTCTTAAGATCAATTTTAGAAAAAACACAAGAATCATGCAGCTCATCTAACATATCATCTAAGCAAAAAATTGGGTGTTTATACTTTACCGTGATATTATTGATGGATCTACAATCAACACACATGCGCCAAGTTTCATCCTTCTTAGGAACTAGTAAAACGGGCACTTTACATGGACTCATGCTCTCACGAATATATCCTTTATCCATCAACTCACTCACTTGCCTTTGCAACTCCTTTGTCTCTTCCAGATTGGTTCTATAGGCTGGAAGGTTTGGAATGGATGCTTTAGGTACAAAGTCTATTTGATGCTCAATCTCTTGGATTGGAGGTGAACCACTAGGGTTCTCATCCAAAAATACATCTCCAAAATCCTGTAACAAAGATAAACACTACTAGGCAAACCGGAGTAAAGGTTAGTAGAACTTATAAAGACCTCTTTGTACATAAGTACAAATATAGGCTGATGAGAAACCAAATTTTTTTGGTGTTTTCTTTCTTTTCTCTCTTTGTGTGTTTCACTCTTAAGCTCACTCTTTTTTAGTGTTTTTATCTCAATCTCACTCTTTTTTTGGTGTTTTGTGTTTGAGTCACTCATAGCTCTCTCCTCACATTGCTTTAGAAGCAAATAATCTTGGTAGATCTCATTAGGAGTCATAGGAACAAGCGTAACAGTTTTCCCCTTATAACCAAATAAATGCTTGTTGGTGAAACCATCATGAACAACTTTCCGATCAAACTGCCACGGTCTTCCAATAAGAATATGCCCAGCCTCCATTGGCACAATATCAAAAATCACCTCGTCCTTATACTTCCCAATGCTAAATGGAACCACAAATTGCTTTGACACTTTGAGTTCTCCAAACTTACTTAACCATTGAAGCTTATACTGCTTGGGATGTTTTTGAGTAGTCAATCCCAGTTTCTCGACAAGTGTAGTACTCGCCACATTCGTACAACTCCCTCCATCAATTATAAGACTACACACCTTATCAAGAACAAGACATCACTTGTGGAATAGATTCTCACGTTGCACACTCAAAGACCTTCTAGCTACCAAAAGATCACCTTTGGTTGCATGTAACTCCTGCTCATCTTGAGATGACATAGAATCTGAAACCACTTCTTTCTCAGTTTGAACATTCATTTGCATAATGTCTCATGCCATGACACTTAAAACATTATCACGATTTCTTGTAGAAGATGGTTCAACTTTATCTTTGACCTCTTGTCGGTTAGTATTCGGCTTGGATTCAAACTTTGGTTTTGGAACAGTTTTGTCTTCGCGTGAGTAGCTAGGACGTTGAGTAATAGAATTCATGCCATAAGTTTGATGTGTGCTCCACCAAGATAGCCTTATGCAACATATCTTCCAATTCCACATAGTGTTGCATCTCTACTCGGTCTTGGATCTCACGATTCAATATGCTAAGAAATATGGCCATGGTAGCCTCACGATCTTCTTCAATATCGGCTCTCATCATAAGTATTTTCATCTCTTGAAAATAATCCTCCACACTTCGGTTTCCTTTCACCAATCTCCTTAGTTTTTGATGTAACTCTCGGTGATAGTGACTAGGAACGAACCGTCGCCTCATCAAGGTTTTCATGTCTTCCCAAGTCTCAATGAGTCTTTCTCTATTTCTTCTCGTGCTTGTCACCACTTGATCCCACCAATTAATAGCATAATCATAAAATTCAGTGGCTGCAACTCGTACCTTATTTAGCTCGGAATAGTTTTGACAATCAAAAATGAGTTCAATCTTTTTCTCCCATTCGAGATAGGCATCTGGATCGTTCTTTCCTTGAATTGATGAAATTTTCAGCTTAAGTCCCCTTAAATGATCTTCAGTCCGACCTTTTTCTTCCCTAGCTCGTCTAGGTCTCCTTCGACTCGAGGTAGATGAGTGTCCATCTCGGCCATAGTAGTCAACACCGCCTCTTTGTACTTCCGCCGGTGGTGGATCTCTTTGTACGTTAGGCAGCCGAGGTTGTTGCTTCAGTGTTATCTCATTTTGAACTTGATTCAAACGTTCATTGACTGCTTCCATCTTAACACTCAACAATCGGGTCATCTCTCCCATCAAAGCTTGAATTTGGAGATTTGGAATTCCTTGTATTTGCTCACCCTTCGGATTGTCGTTATTGTCATTTGACATAATTAGAACCTGTAAAAAAAATTTGTTAATAGAAAAATGGCTCACAATCTCTCAAGTGTTTGACACACAAGTGTTTCCCTCAAATTATTGGCTTTTCTCTCAAATGTTCTCACAAACTTACGCCTTTTTCCTCTCTTTTTGAATCTCAAAATGTTCTTATAGAACTAATCAAACACTCTTTGATTTGTTTTCCCCAAAGGGTCAATGACTTAACAAGTATCACACAACTCAAGTATTAGATAGATCTTGGTACACAAACAAACAATGAACAAGATTTTTTCTTTTTTTTTAGATTTTCCTTTTTCTTGCTTTTTTTGTTTTTTTTTAAATTAATTAAGAAGAAAATATGAAAAGATAGAAGATGAAAAGATAGAAGATGAAAATATAGAAGATGAAAAGATAGAAGTTGGAAAGGTAGAAGATGAAAAGATAGAAGATGAATAGATATAAAATGAAAATATTAACTAACATGAAAGTGTGCTCTGATACCAAATGACGCGGAATCCCGAAGGAATCGTCACTCCAAGTTGTAAAGGATAGTCCTTGGTCTTGAAAGAACTTGAGTAACCCCCACCTTAGGTATATCAAACCTAAGATTGTTGTTGTTTCAACTCGCCTTCAATTAAGCAAGGTGGTGGAACCACGGAATGTTGGCTCGAGTAGCCCCCACCTTTACTATATTAAACCAAAGATTGTTGCTGTTTCGACTCTCCCTTCCACATAAGTGTGATGGAAATCACTTGATAAACCAGTTTGATCCCTTGGATATGACACACCAAGAAAGATCGAAAAGTTAACAAAGAACAAAAGAAAATCACTCTCAAATTTATTGATAAAAAAAAGTTGGTCTCTCACAAATGAGAATTACATGAGTTTATAAAGAAAAGAAAGGACTCGCTAGATTCCTCAAAACTTATTGAATGTCTTAAATATGAAGAGTAAAGACTACTAAGTAAATGACAAGTAAATTTCACAATTTACTATGACTTGAATGAGAAGGACTTTTGAACTTTTGGCCTCCAAAATATCTTTTAGTCTTCCAAATTCGTTACTATTCATGGGCTGGACTTTAAGACTTGATTTTGGACTTCTCAAGGACTTGTAGAAGGCTCAAAGTGGTTTGGACTTGACAAGTATAAAGTCTAATGGATTCTTTATGTTGTTCTTTGTCCAAAAGACCTTGAATAAATCCACAAATGTTCTCCTTGATTTGTTTAGTCTGTGACTTTGTAATTGGACCGACTGGAATCTCCAAAGCTCTCTCATGATCTTCATTGCTTAGCTCCAAGTTTTCCTTAGCTTCCTTGCTGCTTTCCATGATCATATCAATATCATTTTTGTATCAGAGCCAAAGATTTCCTAGAAGGTTGTATCTATCTCTGCTTTTGTTGTATTTAATTTTAAATCGTCATCACTCTCGCATATGTTGTCAGATGTGTTTCTCAAGTAAATTAACCATTATTTGCTTAAGATCAAATCTATATCTTGCTTGTGACAGCTAGAGTTCTTAGTTCTCAATCTAAAAAAACAAAATACAAAAAAATTGAATTGTTTACTTAACTCTATTCTGCCTTTTTCGTATTTTCCATTTTTTACAATTTCCATTTTTAAAAGAAAAGAGAAAAGATAACTACTTGTTTCTTGTTTTGAAACATGGAAACCCCAGCTGAGGTCCCCATCATAGCTGAAACGTTGGCCCAACTCCAAGCCATCAACACTCGAATGGATTGTTTGGAGCCGAGACCCGCTAAAACGTGAGTGTCCCTGCACTCCCGGGACGATGACTCGGACGCTTACCGAGAGGGAGACTTTGATCCGGATCCGGATTACCCTACACCTAGGCGTCGTATCACACGAGGAAGAGATCCCCATAACCACAGACGTGAGCGGGACGATTATAACACAATTCTTAGATGGTCTGCAAGACCGCATAGCTAGGAAGGTAGAAAGGCACCCATATCATGAGCTAAGGGAGTTATTACATTTCGCCATACAAACTGAAAAACATATAAAGTGGAAGACGGCCGCGCCCAGCCGCCACAAGTACAACGCTCCCTGGAGCGCGTCCACCTCGAGACCGCAAGACAAAGGCAAATATATTGAGCCCTAGACTCGTCCTAAGAGAGCTGATCAAGGATCAACCAAAAATCCAATACCTAAGGTTAGTAAGGTTTCAAATACTACTAGAACCAGAGACATCTTGTTCTTCAAGTGTCAAGGTCACAGACACATGGCGAGAAAATGTCCGAACCGAAGGGTAATGGTTGTCACTAAGGGTGGAGAGTCTGAATCACATAATGAGGATAAGATGGAGGTAGATGAAGTTGTGGGAGAGGCTGAGGAGACTGCAGCATACCCGGACGTAGGGGAATTCCTTGTAGCTCGCCACATCCGGAACTTTATGGTTGTACGGGACGAAACCGCACAAAGGGAAAACATCTGCCACTGGAGATGTATGATAAGTGGCAAGGTATGCAGTTTTATTATAGATAGTTATGCTTGTACTAACGTGGTTAGCAAGTCCTTGGTTGAAAAATTAGGACTCACCACCACCAAGCACCCGAGACCGTACCGCTTGAGATAGCTCAACGACAAGGTCGAGATCAAAGTCTCCGAGCAAGTGACCGTTACTTTCAGCATTGGAACATACCAAGACCAGACACTATGTTGATAAGGAGGATCTACACAACGAGCGCACCAACTTCTACTCGTTTGTGCATGATAAGTGCAAGTATAGCTTGGCGCCCTTGATCCCTTCTCAAGTGCGTGACCTTCAACTAAAGATTTTTCAGTCCACCAAGGTAAATTAACCTTCTCTATTTGTGACTCCGAGTGTCATATAGAAAACCTTGTGTGCCAAGCAAACCGTGCTACTAATGCTCTTAAAAGAGAATCCGTGCCTTGAGATGTCATATGCAGATTTACCGCCAAGGGTCCGTGAGCTCTTAGAACAATTTAAATATGTGTTCCCCGAGGAAACAACAGCTGGCTTACCTCCAATCTTAGGCATAGAACACCAAATTGACTTTGTTCCCGGCTCCACCCTACCAAACCGTGCGGCTTATCGTATCAATATGCAAGAAGCTAAGGAACTAGAGCGACAAGTTCAAGACCCATTGGACAAAGAATACATTTGAGAAAGCCTTAGTCCATGTGTTGTTCCGGTCTTGCTCGTGCCAAAGAAGGATGGGACATGGAGGATGTGTGTGGACTGTCGTGCAATCAACAACATCACCATCAAGTACCGACATCTCATTCCACGTTTAGACGACATGCTAGACAAACTTCATGGAGCCACTGTATTGTCCAAGATAGATCTCAAGAGTGATTATCATCAAGTTCGCATGAAGGAAGGCGATGAGTGGAAAACCGCTATCAAAACCAAACAAGGTTTGTACGAATGGCTTGTGATGCTATTAGGAAAATCACTTTCCTGAGACTAAGTTTTACTATACTATTCTAATCTCGTTTCTGGTTTTTGTTTGCTTTCAGGTACACTCGATCAACAAGCTCGACCAACTCAGCCCGAGCTCGTTGATCTTTCTTCTGTTTCCAGAGAGCTCGAGCAGACCCCAGAAACACTCGATCTTTACACTCGAGCACCACCTGCTCGAGTGTTATTTCCGACAACACAAATCACTTGCATGAATACCAGGTCCCGTGGTAGTGAAGATCTCATTCCATACTCTGACAGAATAGACCGTTTGCCTCATGAATACTTACAAGAACAACAGAACAGATTGAAGGAAGAATACACGGATCATGTGAACATGGAAGAACAAGTACAAGCTACTGAACTAGGAACTCGTCCTAGGAGAGTTAGACACATTGGTGTCGGTGATGCTCCCAGTATCCACACTCAACGCCATGGAATTGTCCCACCAGCCATCGCCAACAATAACTTTGAGATTAAGGGTGGTATGATCTCCATGGTCCAGAATAGTAAATTTCTTGGTTTACCTTCTGAGGATCCACTGGATCATCTTGATGAGTTTGAAAGACTAACCAGTCTGACAAAAATAAATGGGGTTAGTGAGGATGCTCTGAAATTGCGATTGTTTCCTTTCTCTCTTGGAGACAAAGCACATCTATGGGAAAAACACTTGCCACAAGGGTCTATTACATCTTGGGATGCCTGCAAACAAGCGTTTCTAGGCAAATTCTTTTCCACCTCCAGAACTGTGAAACTTCACAACTCTATCTCTGGTTTCAAGCAAAACCACTCTGAGACATTCTCTGAGGCTTGGGAATGATTCAAGATGTACCAATCACAATGTCCTCATCATGGTTTCACTACTGAGTCTCTTCTCAGTACTCTCTACAAAAGCGTCATTCCCAAGATACGTATGTTGCTAGATACAGCCAGCAATGGGAATTTTCTGAATAAGGATGTCGATGATGGATGGGAATTAGTGGAGAATTTAGCTCAAGCAGATGGCCAATACAGTGAAGACTATGATCGAACTCCTAGAGGCGCAACAGATTTAGATATGGTTAGTAGAAAGGAGCTCAAAGCCATACAAGACAAACTGGACAAGCTACTCTCAGCTCACCATAAGCAAGTACACCATGTAGGTGAATTAGAACGGGTTGAAGAAGATGATGATGAAGTTGAAGAGGTCAATTTCGTGCAGAATCAAAGCAACAACTACAAACAATTCAACAGCTACAAACCCAACCCCAACCTCTCCTACAGAAACACAAATGTAGCAAATCGAAACGACCAGGTGTACCCACCCAAACCACACCCGCAACCGCAACCCAAACCATTTATACCCAAACAACAGTACCATCAAACACACCACCAACCACCACCCGAATACGAACAACCACCACAACAAACGCCTGAAGTGATGGACATCTTGCAGCAGATACTAAAGGGATAAACCGCCACCGCTTCCGAATTAACAAGGAAATTTGTTGAGGTACACGCTAAGATCAATGTTTCACATAATGACCTCAACTGCAAATTTGAGACTCTTAATGCCCGTCTCAAATATGTGGAGAATCAGCAAGGATCCTCATCAACAGCAAAGCAAACCGGACAGCTACCTGGAAAAGCTGTTCAAAACCCTAAGGAGTATCACGCCAACGCCATTACACTCCGTAGTGGCCGTGAATTGCTAATCCGTGCTGAATCGACAGAGAATACTGAGGACAGTGTCCTTCAGGAAGGGGAGGATGATTTGGTCGAAGAACAGACAGAAATCAGCACAGAAAAGCTGAAATCTATGACACTCGACCAAGACGCTCGAGCACCACCTACTCGAGTGTCAGAGGCGCAGCCCAAAAACACAACTGACGTACAGAAAGACCCAAAACCGTTTGCTCCGCCTCCTTTCAAACCACAGCTTCCTTTCCCACATAGATTCAAAAAGGATGTTGCAGACAAGTACAAGGCTCTCTTTGAAAAATAGATGAGGGACGTTGAAGTAAAAATACCAATTCTGGATGCCTTTATGCTAATGCCCCCTTATCAAAAGTTTTTGAAGGATGCAGTCAAAGACAGAGCACAAGAAGTCGAAGGGATGGTTGTGCTAACACATGAGGTCAGTGCTATTATACAAAGAAAAGTTGTGCCTAAGAAGCTTGATGATCCATGAACGTTCACAATTCCATGCTCGCTTGGACCTTTCACATTCAGGAGTTATCTGTGTGATTTAGGTGCATCAATCAGCCTGATGACTTTAACAGTCGCCAAAAGATTAGGCTTCGACAAGTACAAGTCTTGTAAGATATCTTTGGTACTAGCTGACAGATCGGTTAGGATTCCAAATGGAATTCTAGAAGACTTACCAGTTCGGGTCGGAGGAGTAGAAATCCCCACGGATTTTGTTGTTCTAGATATGGGAGAAGAACCAAAGGACCCCTTGCTGTTCGGTAGGCCTTTCTTAGCCACTGCAGGAGCTGTGATCAATGTGCCAAAAGGAGAAATCGAACTCAACCTTGGGAAAGATTTCAAGATGACTTTCAGCATCAGCGACATAATGAGAAAACCAACCATTGAGGGTCAGCTGTTCGTAGTGCAAGAAATAGATGATCTTTCAAAGGATCTGTTTGGAGAATTGATAGAGAAAGATCACCTTGGTCTTGCTTTGATAAAAGACGGTTGTGATGGATACATATACGAAGAAACTGAGGTCTACAAAGGCTTGTTGGACTCGTGCAAATCACTGAAAAGTGAAAAACAGTTTGAGACCTTACACTCGACCTCAATACTCGAGCAAGCAGGGCTCGAGCATCCCGATTTAGCCTCTGGAAATCAACACTCGACCACAACACTCGACCACACCAAGGTCGAGTGTCCGATCGACGACGACTGGTCGGAGCTCAAATCACCGAAAGTAGAACTCAAACCACTCCCCTCCAGGCTCAGGTACGCATTTCTTGGATCTAACTCTACTTATCCAGTAATAGTAAATAATGCATTGAGTGATGATGAGTTAGATATGTTGCTTTCTGAATTGAGACGGTTTAGAAAAGCCCTAGGATATTCACTGTCTGACATTAGAGGGATCTCTCCCGACTTATGCACACATAGAATTCACCTTGAAAATGAATTTTATTCTAGCAGGGAACCTCAAAGGAGATTGAATCTGAATTTAAAGGAGGTTGTTAAAAAGGAAATTTTGAAACTGTTAGATGCTAATATAATTTACCCTATTTCATATAGTAAATGGGTATCTTCTGTGCATTGTGTGCCTAAAAAGGGAGGGGTCACTGTCATTAGGAATGAAAATGATGATTTAATCCCAACTAGAACTGTTATAGGACATAGGATGTGCATTGATTTTAGGAAATTGAATTCTGCATCTAGAAAAGATCATTATCCCTTGCCCTTTATCGATCAGATGCTAGAAAGGTTGGCTAATCACTCATATTACTGTTTCCTTGATGGATATAGTGGATTTTTCCAAATCCCTATACATCCAAATGATCAGGAAAAAACAACCTTTACTTGTCCTTATGGTACATTTGCATATAGGAGAATGCCATTTGGTCTTTGTAATGCAGCTGCTACTTTTCAACGTTGCATGACTTCTATATTTTTGGATCTGATTGAAGAGATAGTTGAAGTGTTCATGGACGATTTTTCTGTCTATGGTTCTTCCTTCTCCTCTTGTTTGTCGAACTTGTGCAAGGTTTTATCCAGGTGTGTTGAGACGGATCTCGTGCTTAATTGGGAGAAATGCTACTTCATGGTGAGAGAAGGCATCGTTCTAGGTCATAAGATTGCAGAGAAGGACATCGAAGTCGATAAAGTTAAAATAGAAGTGATGGTTCAGCTGCAGCCGCCCAAAACAGTCAAGGACATTAGGAGTTTCTTGGGACATGCAGGATTCTACAGGCGATTCATCAAAGATTTTTCAAAGACTGCTAGGCCTCTAACTCGTCTTCTTTAAAAAGAAGCAGATTTTGTCTTTGACGAGGAATGCCTCAAGGCTTTTCTCAAAGTTAAAGAAGCCTTGATAACAACACCAATAGTCCAAGCACCTGATTGGAATCTCCCTTTTGAGATAATGTGTGATACTAGTGACTATGCTTTTGGAGCAGTTCTGGGACAGAAGAAGGATAGGAAACTGAATGTGATATATTATGCTATTAGAACACTAGACGAAGCCCACGTGAAATACGCCACCACAGAGAAGGAATTGCTTGCAGTTGTGTTCGCTTTTGAGAAATTCAGGTCCTATCTGGTTGGATCGAAAGTTATTGTGCATACTGATCATGCAGCTCTAAGATACTTGATGAAAAAGAAAGATGCTAAGCCTAGACTACTTAGCTGGATTTTGTTGCTGCAAGAATTCGACATGGAGATAGTCGATAAACCTGGGATTGAAAACGGTGTTGCTGATCACTTATCAAGGATACAGGTTGAAGAAACCCTTCCAATGAACGATTCTATGCCTGAAGAACAACTGTTGAGTTTTTCCATCAAACACGCGACCATGACACTCGAGCACCACTTGCTCGAGTGTCGGACCAATAATCAGAAAAGGTGTTTCTCGATCGGATCAAGATTTGTAGGAACTTGCTTACCATGGTATGCCGACTTGGTTAACTATTTGGTCGGAGGAGAGCTGCCTAAAACTCTGAATTATCATCAAAGGAAAAAAATTTTCAGGGATGTAAGGCAGTATTTTTGGGATGAACCTTATCTTTACAAGCAAGGATCTGATGGACTGTTCAGAAAATGTGTATCAGAAGAAGAAGTCAAGGGAATATTGGAGCACTGCCATGGATCTACTTATGGAGGACACTTTGCTGCATTCAAAACAGCACAAAAGATTCTTCAATCCGGGTTATGGTGGCCATCAATCTTCAAAGACTGCAAGAGTTTATATCTAGATGCGATTGCTGTCAAAGAATGGGTAGTATAAGCAAACATAATGAGATGCCGCAGAATCCGATCTTGGAGATAGAAGTGTTTGACTGTTGGGGAATCGATTTCGTGGGACCATTTAAGCCTCCTTCTTTAGGGAACACCTACATTCTGGTTGCTGTGGATTACGTCTCTAAATGGGTGGAAGCTATTGCAGCTCCTACAAACGATGCAAAAGTAGTACTTAAGCTTTTCAAACACAAAATATTTCCCAGATTTGGTGTACCAAGAGTTGTGATCAGCGATGGAGGATCCCACTTTGTCAACAAGGTTTTCGAGAATTTGCTTAGGAAACATGGGGTTAAACACAAAGTGGCAACCCCTTATCATTCTCAAACCAGCGGATAAGTTGAAGTCTCTAATAGACAGATCAAATCGATTTTGATGAAGATAGTTGGGCTGTCAAGATGTGATTGGGCCGCCAAATTAGATGATACTCTTTGGGCCTATAGGACTGCTTTCAAAACACCTATTGGGCGCACACCTTTCCAACTACTTTATGGAAAGTCCTGCCATTTCCCGGTAGAGCTAGAGTACAAATCAATTTGGGCAACCAAACTCCTGAATTTCGATATCAAGACAACACAAGAAAAAAGGCGGATGGGTCTACATGAGCTTGAAGAAATCAGACTTGAAACATATGATAGCTCAAAAGCATACAAAGATCCAAAAAGGCAGCTCACGACAGAAAGATCCAGCAGAAAAATATCGAAGTTGGTGATCAAGTACTCTTCTTTAACTCAATACTCAAGCTGTTTCTCGGAAAACTACGATCAAAGTGGTCTGGGTCCGTTCAAAGTACTGCAAGTTTTACCTTATGGAGCAGTCACTTTAGCCAACAGCAATGTGGAAGGATTCACTGTGAACGGTCATAGAGTTAAGCCTTATTTGGACAACTGCACGATTCCCGAGGGAACTTCGGTTCTACTTGATGAATCACCTCCTATCCAATGAATATGAGGAGTCGAGCTTGAGACTATAAACAAGCGCAGTTGGGAGGCAATCCCAAAGGTATCCTCTGTATATACATTCAATTTTTTCGCATGTTTAAATTCTTTACGTATATTTGCTATTTTTCATTTTTACTTGCATCTATTTCGTCTTACATGCACTTGGAAGGTTTTTTGTACTCTTTTACAGGAAAGTGGGGCCCAAATAGGACAGGTGGGGTCGGAACCGACAAGATGGGACAACACTCGACCACGCCTGGTCGAGTATCCCACTCGAGTGTCAGCCATCACTTGGCAGACTGACACTCGACCAAACCTACTCGAGTGTCAGGCTCGAGCGTCCCGCCTTCATGCCTATTCATGTACCACCGAGCCTATAAGTGCCAAAAGCTGAGAAAGGAGAGACATTTACTCCGAAAAAATGGGTTAAATCTTTCTTTAATGCAATATCTTTTATATTTAATTCAAAATATTTGATTTAATCCAAGTTCAAATTTTGAATTTGAAAAGATTCCCCCTTGTCTTTTCTCCTCTATAAAAAGAGGAGGAGCCTTTCTCCTTCCATTCACACGAAATACACTCTCCCTCTAACATTTCTCTCTAGTTTTTCTCTCTTTTACAGAAGTAAAACGTCTTTCTCTCTGTTCATCCACTACACTCGACCATTTCAACTCGAGTGTCAAGGTCGAGCGTCCAATTACTTCCCTTTTTTCGATCAAGTCTCACAATGACTGACGGCAAATCCAGCAAATCTAACCTCCTGCCGCCTTAGAGCCAAGAATAATGCTCGTTCAAGAAGCAATTCTGCCCAAGGAGAGTCTTCTAGGGCCGCAAACTAACCCGGCAGAAAGGAGAAGAGAAGGTTTGGAGGTGCAATCTGAAGATGAGTCGGAGGAAGGAAGAGAATACATGGATGAGGACGAGATGGATCCAGACCTTGTTGCTGAAACACTTCGTGAAGATGGGTATGGCGAAAGAGAGGCGGAAGAGGCAAGAGAAATAATCCTTGCCGGAAAGAGAGAGAAAGAGATGAAAGAAAGGCACAACTCGGCTAAGGGCACTAAACGATCTGCAGAGGATGGATTTCATAGGAACCCGCTATCCATGCAGAGGCACTAACCGCGATGGGAATAGCCAGAGATGTGGATCTCATGTTACAAGACTGTGGGCTGTCCACATTTGTGCAATATCCGCAGCGAGCATACAAGGAGGAGACTCTACAGTTTTTGGCGACGGTTCAGATCGTTCTATACGATGCAGAAAACGAGAGTCTCCAAGAAAGGCAAGGTGGCGGTAACATCTTCTTTGCAATTAGAGGAAGGGACTATCGAATGACTTTCAGAGCACTTAGAGACCTCTTCGAGTTCCCAAAAGCCGAGTCCGAGAACTATTGACCGGATTTCGATAGAGCAGAAATGAATGATGTGTGGCGGTCAATAGCGTCAACAAGGAGCAGATTCTCATCATCTCGATCTAAGGCGTCTCTAATCCGAAACCCAGCCTTGAGGTACTTTCGAACAATCCTTGCAAATACATTTTTCTCACGTTTTACTACTGGAACAATCAATCTAGGAGAAATGGAAATGCTGATGACTGCTCTCAAGGACATCGTTGGTACAAAGAGTGACGGATCCCCGATTATCGGAGATCGGAACAGCGCTGGTCTAACCATCCAGTTTGCAAACCAGTTGGTCACATACCGCGATTGGGCAAGGGACATCATGACTGGAGGACGTTATGGTAAGATCACAATTGGCGGACTTGTCACATGCATTCTGGAGAGATGTAATGTGCCAATCGATGAGACATAATAGGCTGATCCTCGATTCATGAACATCGATCACTTAAGGAGAAGCCAATTCTTGGCCGCGACTGAGGTTCGAGGTAAGCTCCTTTACTCTTTCCATCATTTGCTTAGACCAAACGCTTTTCTACTCTTGCCAAACAGGGATTTTAATCTTGCCAAACACGGATTTTAATCCGCCTTTAGAAGCCTTGTACGATCCCAATGGCCCTCAGCAAAGTTCATCTCCAACAGACAGCGATGAAGAATACACGATGCCACCACGTCAAGGAGAACCAGTCCGAGAAGCACACAAGCACATAAGCTTGTTGCAAAAGATGAACAAATGGCTGATAAAGAAGGTGAAGAAGCTGAATGCAAGCGACGAAGCTAGAAGGCAGGAAAACGAGGATCTAAGCAGAAGAGTGGCTGTTCTAGAAAGATACAGCGGTCCACCACCAACTATTCGCCCAAGAAGAGCCTTTGTGTCCACGGATCGTGAAAGGCAGCACCAACCCGCACCAACTAGGCATTCCTCTGCAAACCCCGCAGCCTTCTCATATAGAAGACCATTTGATGCAGCTGGGGCAAGCTCGAGTCAGCCGCTCGAGCACCAATCGATCGAGCATCAATCCGAACACTCGACCGAAACGCTCGAGCAAGCCGAGCTCGAGCGTCCGAGGCACAATGACCACTACATGGAACTCATGCGGAATGTGGCAGCCGACTACTGGAACCACTAGAGAGGTACCAAAAACCCTTCCTTTCATTGTAAATATCATTGCATATTTTTCACTTGACTTGCTTTTGCATATTTTTCACTTGACTTGCTGGTCTAGGATCCTCTTTCGGACTTTTATACACACAAGGGACTGTGTGATTTAAGTTTGGGGGAGGGTTCTAGAGGATATTTGACTTTGTTTTCTGTGATTCTTAGTTTTTATTCTTGCATTTGATCATTTGCATTACATCTAAGGCATATTTTTAGATTGCATTACATCTAAGGCATAGAAAACCCATAAAAATTTGAAAAAAAAATCGAAAAAAGCATAAGTCAAAAACAGAGTGTTCATGTAGCTGCATTGCATTCATATAGGATTGAGTCTAGAGTTTCGGGAATCATCTTGCTAGATAGACAGACTTGCTAGGTTGATTGGCTAGTAACCATACTGAACTCCTAGACTTGCGTTTTTTTCCTCTTGAACACTGATTGGTAGATCATTGACCTTTGAAACAAATACTTAGGTTGTGTCTCAAAAAGAACTAGATTTGTTGCCTCATAATCGAATTCTATTTTTTCCAAATTAGGGGCTTGAGATACATTGCATAAGATCCTTCCTTAGGTTCAGCTAGCTAAGTAAAAAGAAAAAGCATAAGATGAATATAAAATCATCCTTCTCAACTCGGCTCAAATTATATGGTCTAAGATGAACGGGGATTGTGCATAAACTCGTACCTTCTTGTGTTCATCAATAAAGCCATTTCGATATCGCCTAAGATAGACCGGAACTGTGCGTAAACTCGTACTTTTTCGCGTCCTATTAATAAAGCTAATACATCGATGCCTAAGGTGAACCGGGACTGTGCGTAAACCCGTACTTTTTCGTGCTTCATTGATAAAGCTAAAGCCAATAAAAACGAGTAGGAGTTGAGAAGTGATTGAAAATGCTTAAGAGAAATAGGTTTCGAATTTGAGTTTCTTAAGAGTCCAACTAAGTGTTAGGGAATATTCGGTTTTTATGCTAAGCCTTGATGAAAGTAAATTGTGGTTCTTACAAAGGAATGAGGGTTCACTTGTGGATTACGGTTTTTCAGTTTGATAAGTCGTTTGTTTAAGTAAGATGTTCCCATTGTCAGCAACCTCTCTTCCTTCTTAGATCGATGCATATTTGCTTGAGGGCAAGCAAAGACTAAGTTTGGGGGAGTTAATGTGTTTGTATTTTACCACATTTTAGGGCCATTATTTAGCATGTTTTGGATTCATACTTGCATTATTATCATTATTTTAGGTTCTTTTAAGCATAATTTGCATTATTAGTGTTGAGCATTGCATACATTGCATAAAAGGTATTTTAGGCACTTTTTGGAGCTTATCATGGAGTATTTCGGACTACAAGAAGACCAATGAAAAATCGCCTGGCCTAAAGCTAAAGTTCAAGATGTGAACTAGAAGATTTGGCACTCGAGTTTTGACACTCGAGCATGACACTCGACCATCACTTGGTCGAGTGGATTTGCATACCAGAACTAGGACTTTTCGCGAAGATTGACTTCTTGGGATTCTCTGCGAAAAAGGCCCATCAATACCCATTTGTGCAAGCCCAACAACTATTTTAGGCTTTTTCTATTTTCTTTCTTACGGAAATTTCCTTTTTACTTCTTAAAGGAATTTCCCATTTTTCTTTCTAGGGAATTTTCCCTTTTTCTCTTTAAGTATTTTTCCTTTTTCTTTAAGATCTTTTGATCTATAAATTGTACTAGAATTTCCAGTTTTAATATACAATCTTTTCCAGCAAAAATCTCGAGTTCTATCTTTACAAAGCAATTTACGATTTTTTAGTCTTAAGTTTATGCAATTGATTTTCGATTTTGAGTCTATGTTTTATTTCATGAATTCTGAGTAAGTTAGTCTAGGGTTCTTGATGAAAGGGTGAGATTAGGGGAAAACTTAGGGATTTCCAGATTTGTTTATGTTTGATTAAGGTCTTAGATCTCTTTAATTTAAGTGTTCTTAATGCTTGTTTCTTTCTGATCAATTGAAATTCGATCTCTTGGTGAATCCCCCCCCTCCCCGAGAGGCGTTTGGGGAATCACTTGAACATGGTTAAGTTAAGATAGCATCTTCCTAGTTCAAGAGATTGATTGTCTAGGGTGTTATTAGGCTTTGTAAGGTCCATACTTAAGGCCTCTTGAATTTCCAATCGTTGGGCGAGAGTCAAGTCAGGTTGTCTTTTAGGAGAGGTCCCATTGCGCGAGAGCGAATGTGATTACTTTGTGATTTCTTGCTTAGAGGTCATCTAAATAGGTTGATAAATAAGTCTGGAACCCTTAGGAATACCCTAATCATTGATCCCTAACCTCGAGAACCCGTTTTTCCTCTATTGAATTTTCGTGATTTAATACTATGCTTTTAGGTTGAGATTCTGTGTTGCACTTCATTCTATTTTACTATTGCTTTATTTTAATGCTCTGTTTTTACATTCTATTTTCATGTCTCTTTTTTAGAACTCTGTTTTAGCATTTCGTTGTCACCTAGAATAGATCACCACTCACTAAATTGAATCTGGCTTAGATTAGGATAATTAGATTACATCTTGATTGCTAGTTACTCTCCCAGTGGATTGACACCATACTGTACTGCAATTGATTAGATAGACAGTTTGGTATTTGAGAAAACACCGTAAAAACGTCTTTATCAATGAACGAAGTCCTAAGGACTTACATCTGAAAGTTTGTGGTGGTATACTTTGATGACATTCTTGTCTATAGTTCATGCTTATCCAATCACTTAATGCATCTTAAGCAAGTATTAGAGACCCTTTGGCAAGAAAGTCTCTATGCAAACCTTAAGAAGTGAACCTTTTGCACTAATGAACTTGTGTTCTTAGGCTTTGTCATAAATTCACAGGGAATTCAAGTAGACCAAGAAAAGATCAAAGCTATAGAAGAATGGCCAACACCTACAACAATCGGTCATGTTGGCAAGCTTCTGCCGCCGTTAGCTGATAACATGCTTTTTACAGTTATCAAATAACCTACTGTTATGTAATCAATCGTAGTACAATAAGGTGTCAATCCAACTGGGTTAGCAACTATTCAATTTGGATGCAATCTACTCAACATAATCTAAGCCAGAATGATTACGGTGAATTGTATTATCCTAATCAAGCTTAATGAAAACAGAACGTAAAGCAAAGTGAAAAAAAACAAAATGTAAAAACACGAGTAAAACAGAACGTAAAAGCAGAACGAAAACAGAGCAACTAAAAACAGAGCAATGACGAAGAAAATAGAGCAATGAAGAAATAGAGTTTTCGCAGAAAAACAGAGTGCTAGAAAAGTCTAAAATTCAATTAGCGAAAGTGGGTTCTTGAGGTTAAGGATCAGCGATCAAGGCATTCCTAGGAGTTCCAGACTTGTTTATCAACCTATTTAGATGACCTCTAGGCAAGGAATCACAGCAATCACATTCATTCTCATGCAATGGGACCTCTCTCAAACCCTAACCAGACTTGATTCTCACCAACGATTAGAGCGCTCAAGAGGCACTAAACACAGACCTAACAGAGCCTAATAACACCCTAGATAGTCAATCTCTTGGACTAGGAGAAGTTATCTCAACCTAAGTTCGTTCAACCATTATCACAAACACCTTTTTGGTGGGAAACACCAAACCATCAGATTTCAATTGATCATAAAGAAATAAGCATTAAGGACACTTAGACTGAAGAGATCTAAACCTATTCAACCCTAAACAAGTCTGGAGTTCCCTAAATCTACCCTAATCTCAGCATCTCCTCAAGAACCCTAATTTACCTACTCAATATTCATGATGAAAAACATAAAACTAGAATTCTAAATCGTTAACATAATCAGAAAGATCAAACAGAGATGAATAACAATGATTCTAAGATTTAAAGAAAAGGAAATTACAAAGGAAAAAGGAGAAAAGTCTTTTTTGCTTAAAGAAAAGAGGCTAAAACGTTCTAGGGTTTGCTTGATTACATAAGGGGGTATTTATAGGCCTTTTTCCAAAAAAAAAACTAAAAAAGTAAACTTTGACCAAAAAGTCAACGCTCAGTCCGAAATTCCACTCGACCAGTAATGCTCGAGTGTCATGGGGACATGCCAAATCTTCTAGATCATGTCCTCAACTTCAACTTTAGGCCAATCGAATCTCTCATAGATCTTTTTGTAGTCCAAAATACTTCATAATAAGCTCCAAAAGTACCTGAAATCCCCCTTTTATGCAATGTATGCAATGTCGAATACTAGATATGCAAATTAAGCCTAAAAGGACCTAAAACAATGATATTACTCTAAGTATGAATGCAAAACATGCTAAATAATGCCCCTAAAACATGCTAAAATGCAGACACATCATTAGCCGAAATATTTAGCACCTTAGATGTTCCTCTTACAGCCGTGATCAAGAAGGATGTTCCATTCAAATGGGGAGAAGCATAAGAAAAGACCTTCTCCGAGCTAAAATCATGCCAAATTTTGGCTTTGCCAAATTTTGAGAAAACCTTTGAAGTAGAATGTGACGCGCCTGGATTGGCAATTGAAGTTGTGCTAACTCAAGACAAAAGACCCATAGTTTACTTCAGTGAGAAGCTAAGTGGAGCCACTCTCAACTACCCAACATAAGACAAGGAGTTGTATGCCTTAGTCTGAGCCTTAGAAGTTTGGCTGCACTATTTAATAGCCAAAGAATTTGTGGTTTGCACCGATCATGAGACTTTGAAGCACTTGAGGGGTCAGACAAATCTAAAGAGAAGACATGTAAGGTGGTTAGAATTTGTGGAGACATTCCCTTATGTGATAAAATACAAGAAAAGAAAGGAGAATGTAGTCGCGGATGCTCCTTCTAGACGACACAACCTCATCACCATCATGGATGCCAAAGTTCTAGGATTTGAGTTCATCAAGAAAAACTAAAAGGAGGATCCAAATTTTGGGGATATTTATCAAGCTTGCAATAAATGAGCCTTTGGGTCATACTACATCCATGAAAGGTACTTGTTTCGAGAAAAGAGGTTGTGTATACTGCAAGGATCAATGAGGGACTTGATACTTAGGGAAGCGCATGGCGGAGGACTCATGGGACACTTCGGTGTTGCCAAAACTCTAGCCATGGTGGTTGAGCATTTCTTTTGGTTGCATCTTTTGAGATATGTGGAACGGCTGTGCATCGAATGTGCAACATGTTTCAAGGCTAAAGCTAAGTCCCACCCTCATGGTCTTTATCTCCCTTCACCTATTCCTAATGCTCCTTGGGAGGATATCTCAATGGATTTTGTTTTAGGTTTGCCAAAGATAAAGCACAAGGACTCTATCTTTGTTGTAGTGGATCGTTTCTCAAAGATGGCTCAGTTCATACCTTGTGACAAGACCAATGATGCATCACAAAATCGCCGACCTATTCTTCAAGGAAGTGGAGCGTCTACATGGAGTTTCGAGGACTATTATTTCCGAACGGGATGCCAAGTTCCTAGGCAACTTTTGGAGGACCTTATGGCAAAAATTAGGCACCAAGTTGGTCTTCTCAACCACTTGTCATCCCCAAACCGACGGCCAAATTGAAGTGGTAAACCGTACTCTAGGAACCTTACTTAGAGCTATGGTCGGTAAAAATTTAAATGTTTACTAATGGTTGAATTTGCTTATAACCGAGCTAATCATTTGTCTTCTAAGTTTTCACCATCCGAAGTGGTATATGGTTTCAACCCATTGACGCCAATAGATTTTATACCAATCACTCCGCGCCATTATCTTGACAAGGACGTAAGTGCCAAAGCCGAACTAGTCCACAAATTACATTTCAAAGTCAAGGAGAATTTGGAAAACATGGCTGAAGCAATCAAGCAAAGAGAGGACAAAAAGTACAAGGTTATGATGTTTAACCTGGGAGATTGGGTTTGGGTACACAAGCGCCCGGAGCGCTTTTTTGAACAAGCGCAAGTCCAAGCTCGCGCCCCGGGGTGATGGTCCCTTCCGAGTAATTGAACGGATCAACGATAATGCCTACCGATTGGAACTGCCTGGTTAGTTCAATATCTCTTCAAGTTTAAATGTTGTTGACCTCTCGTCGTTCCATGTCGACAATGACGATGCACCCGAGATGAAGCATCTTCAAAAGGAAGAAAATGATGAGGGCATCAAGCCGATTGAACTAGGCAGGCCAATGACTCGAGCTAGGACACGCAAGCTGAGAGAACAAGTAGGAGAAGCTGTATCCGACATATTGAACCAGGAAGAGAACACTCCCTCCCCGGAATGCTCCAAGAACATTCCCTTCTCGGAACGCTCTAAGATCGACATCGGGACTTCTTCGAGGAGTGCAGAAAAGATCAAGAACGCAAGTTAATACCAAGCAACACGACAAGTGGAGGACCAAGACATTCAAGACCCTTTAGAAGCTGATCAAGAGGACCAAGAATCAACAAGATCCGAGCTGGAAGTAACCGACAAGACTTGGCCCTTTGTCACGTCCTACAAGGTTTGTTTTGAATTTACGATAAATGTTTTTGCAGGAACTCCAAGCCCAACAACTCCAGCACCTTAGGATAGAGAGTCTTACCGCGCATAGGATTTTTAGGGCTTTTATTTTCATTTAATAAGACACCAAAACTCTAAGTTAGAGATTTGTCATTTGTCTTGTAATTTGCCTTTTTTTGTTAATGGGCTGTGACCCATATTTTCTTTTTTCTTTAAGTGAGTCAGCCTTAGGGCTAGCTGATAGGACCCCTATATAAGGTCCTCTTGCAACTGTGTAAGATCAACAATTTTGATATCAATAAAGAACACAATTTTCTCAAAGAGAAATCCTTATTCATTAGCAAGCTTAGTCGTTTGTCTAAGACTTAGAACACACTGCAAGATCTCGTGAGGTTTCCCCTTGATCTAGAGTGTGATTGAGTGTATCAAGAAGCCCACATTGTGGATCGCTCCTCAAACCACCCTGTTTCGCGCCCCGACTTTTCTTACCAAGGAAGTACACTCGGTTCCCTTGGATAAGAACCCACTCCCATCAACCTTAGAGAAGCATCTTGAGGTTCGTATCATATTTTCTTCACTTTTAATAGAAATCAACCTAGATGCTAATGACAGTTTAGATAGACCATCTCTACATCCTTCATAGATGGGTTGATTTGCAGCATCTAGCATATCATAAAATTGTTTTGCTTCCGCGTTAGGTTCTTCAATATTATTTTCAACGACACCGGGAATATTACAATGATGTGCATCTGTAACCATATCATGATACATATTTTCTTGTAGATGGGCATAGTTTCCAAACATACTACCGCCATAGTTGTAATTAGCATAACCATGACTAGGTTGATCATTAACACCAACACATGTATTCCAGCACCCAAACTATACCCCTCCCCATGAGAAAACCAGACATGATAGTTTGGAGTAAATGCTCTATTATAAACGTGTTTTTTTCACCATATCGATATTCAAATAATTCTTGTTCCCACACTTTATACATGGACAAAATATGTTACCATTATTTGGAGTATGTAGGTTATTTGCCGTCTGATTTATAAATGCCCGCAACCCATCTCAGAACTCCTTCGTCACTTTTCCGGTCTCCATATCCCTTCGATTATACATCCGTCGTCGTAATGCGAACACTTCATGTTCCGACATCATTTATTTTATCAAGATAAATAGTATAATGGACTTTTTTTTGGAAAACAAAATTTTCTCTCACTAGTTTCTCTCTCTTATTACTTCTAGTTTGGTGTCGAAATACATTCTCATGGTGGGGTATTTATAGGGAAAAATGAAAATCCTGCTACGGTATTACAATGTTGCAAAGGTCAATCGCAAGAGCAACACAAAGATATCGCAAAAATGCAATAGAAAGTTTGTCTCGCAAGAACGTCGTAGGTTTGTGATGCCTTTGCGACATACTTCGAGGTGTCGCAAAAACGTAGCAAAAGAATCGTAATATCCCCGCAAACTTGCGACGTTTTTTCCACGTCGCATTTCTGCTACGCTTTTGCGATGCCAAATTTTGCATCGCAAGAGTGTAGCAAAGGCAAAGCAATTTTGCGACAGAAATTTGGCATCGCAAATTTCTATCGCAAACGGCTTATTTTCTTGTAGTGAATATTTAAATGGGTGTTAAATTTATATTGCTGAAAAATCAAATCTGAACTTAAACCAGAATCAAATTTATGTTATATTTTATGCTTTATAATTTTTTTATTAAATTTATATTAATATATATTTTATATAAAATTTATAACGAAATCTATATTATGCATAATTTTAAGAATTGTTATAAACCTTAAATTAATTTTGTATTAAAAATATCTTCCATTTTAATATATAAAATTTAATATGATTCAATATTTACGTCAATTTTATGTTTAATTGACTGACATATGTTGCGGCTAAATTATTTTCAAAAACAACAGATGACTAAATCGAGTATTACTTAATTGATTTTATTATCATGATCAACAAGGCCAATCCTATTACATAAAACGATTTATTTTTTCTAAAACTGCATTACCTTAGAGAAAACTGTACATGAAATTTCCCCAACGCATTTAATTTATTGCATGTACTTTTAAATACTAACATATATCTTGTCTACGTTTTAAACAGTATCATGTTTCATAAAATTCAATGGTAAAGTGTATTAATATGTTATGTATTTGCCCATAAGTAAACTTTATATAATATGATTGGAATTATAATCACCCCATACGTTGACTTGCCAAATTTGGAGCTACATAAATGCTTATGTTATGTGTCTGAAGAGTCCTATTAGATTTGCATGGTTCTAATATTAGAAAATGTCTTATTTAAAATGCTCATATTAAAAATAAAATAATAAAAAGCATGAAAAAAAGAAAAAAGTCTTTTATAGAGAAATTTAAGAGATTTGATTCTAACTCTTGAGAAACTTAAAAGCCATATATATCACTATATGTTGAATATTATTTTTAAAAATTAAATTTTGATAAACATATTAATATTTTATAACCTCCAATTAGTATCTAGATCTGACCCGTAAAGCTACCTAAAAGAAACAAAGACGTACGTTGACCAAACAACTATTATTTCTTGAATACATTTTGTCTGTAGTTCGATCTTATCCACCTAACATAGTTGCTTTGAATGGTACTCAAATTTAAGCATTCCTTCCGATTAAGCTAGGATTATTTTATCATCCTTTTCGTATTGAAATTCTACGTTTTTGTAATATATACAAATTATTGAAAATCAAACCCTTACAAAACACATATATACCAAACTCGTTTTTTACTTTATCTGTAAACAAAAGTAACCAAATCGTATGTATGTCGTTGATAATACAAACTCAAGATGAGGAACCAGTGCTTAGAGGAGAAAAGCAAGAAAATGAAGAAAAAATGAAGAAAAAATGAACGGTTTTTGTTCGGTGCATGATACAATCTTGTGAGGACCAGCTTCTTCTCTTTCAAAGCCTATCAGATCAAAATAATATAGATGATGAGAAGCGATGTTGCTCATCTCATCCTTATCAGATGCATTGTTGCACATGTGATCGCCGTAAAGAATGATTATACTTAATCAAAATTGTTTAGCTAAAATAATTTACCAGTAAAGCGGTAAATCTCCTCGACCGTGGTATAAAACACCAGGACTATAAGGATATGTCAATTTATAGTAATCATCCCAATAGATTTGATTTGGACTTATCTCCTTGTTGTAACACAAGAACCAAATACTTTTGTCTGTATATACTGCATATTTGATTCCATCCATAAATCGATTTTCTTCCCTATGAATCACAATTCCGTATCCACCTTAAAAAAAGTACCAACTATTAGCGATTCAATTTCCGGTTAACTAGTTATAAACTGGAGTGCATGATTAGTTTTACTAACATGAGGTTTCTTACATCCCAAGAAGTTTCTTACATGCGGTACCAAATCCAAGAGACTAATACAAGGTAACGGCAGTGATGAATGACTGATAATCCCAACATCAACAGTGTGAGCCACTAGACTATTACGTTTAGAAACTAGATCTTCGAATTGACAAGTCTCGTAAAACAATCAGATTGTATGGTTGCAACAATACTCGGGCCATCCTTACATTCCCATTCTTTATTTTTTTAACTTTTAACGGCTTTTTCGTTGAGCTCGAAGACTCAAAGCCTTCCTCTTCTGTGGTGGCTAGAGTTCTTTTCTAAAATATGACCAATGCCACCGCGAAAAGCAGCACGAGGAATAGAGGTCCTGAAACCATGGTTTATCAACTTTACGTCTTCTGCTTCTACTATATATCAGTAAGTTTGTATATATAAACACAATATGTAAGAGATGAGTAGTGTTCGTTTGAGGAGGAATTGAGTTTTTGAATTTGGTGGTAGAAGAAGAGTCGCTTTTGATGGGCTTTTTTGCTTGGTCTTGAATTCTCGTGGAGTTGAAAGTTACATTTTGGGAATGTTGTTTGGAGCATCAGGTTTGGGAGCATTGACATGTACAATTCTATTAAACTTTCGTTTCTAAAAGTGGTTATCTGTTAAAGTACATTAAACTTTACAAAAAGAACGGTTTGGTTTAGAGGCGTGATAACAACAAATGATTGAGAAACAAGTTTAAGATAGATATTTGAAATTGCTCTTGTCAAGAGGATCACACATTTCAGCTTTAGTTTTCTTGCATTTTGGAAAACTTTGGGAAAAAAACTTGGAATTAAGCGGTAAGTTATGAGTTTAATGAGTCAGGCGCACCATTTATTGTTATGCAAATGAGAATACAAGACCTGCTAGAAGTTGGAAAGATAGAAGATGAAAAGATAGAAGTTGGAAAGGTAGAAGATGAAAAGATAGAAGATGAATAGATATAAAATGAAAATATTAACTAACTTGAAAGTGTGCTCTGATACCAAATGACGCGGAATCCCGTAGGAATCGTCACTCCAAGTTGTAAAGGATAGTCCTTGGTCTTGAAAGAACTTGAGTAACCCCGACCTTAGGTATATCAAACTGATGAGTACATCGACTCCAACAAGTCTATAGAAGAGATGTTAGCAGATCAAAACACAATCATCATGAAGGATCCGCCTAAGACAAGAGCAGGGACCAAGAGGCTTAGAGAAATGTTTAACAAGTACATACAAAGCCTCCTGGCACAAAGAGTTGAAGATAAAAGGGCCGGATTAAAAAAGGGAAGTATTGGAGCCCAAATGGAGCTACTTGAAGGCCAAATGGTGATGATCTCAATTCAGCCTCTTAAAGGCCCAACTAAGGACGCCTAAGACTTACCAAAACCGAATTTAGTTAAGTATTTCCATTATTTCAATTGTCATTATTCTATTTGCTTCTTTTGCAGATTTTCATTTCAATTTCTTTCCTTTTTTTTTACCAAATTGTAATCTTTCCATTTTATTTCGAGTATTCTCATTTATGTAAGAAATACTCTCCTAGCTGCCTTGAACCACTATATAAGGTTCCTCCTATGCAGCCTTGTAACTCACCTTTTGAATCAATAAAAATCGTATTTCTTCTTCTCAAAACCGAGAGAGATTTAACACTTTGAATTTGGCCTTTCCTTGTGAGTGATATCAAGGCGACTCCGAGTTCTGACTTATCACAAGTTCTTCCATCACTTGTGTGGCGTCCATCAATCCACCTCCACGCCCCTTTCATCCACTGAATTGCCTAGAGAGAGACTTGAGTCCAGATAGTTAATTCCCATCTTCCACCCTTGTGTTCATTGGTTTCTAAGAGAAGAGAGACTTGAGTCCAATCTCTTGAAGCCGCCTATCACCTTGTGAGAATCATCCCTGGTTCTTACATCAATTTGATATAAGATCCGAAATTCCAAACTAGGTGATTTCGTTCCATATCTTTTGTTATTTATCTTCCTACTTGTTTCTATATAAATTATTTTTAAAAAAAAAAGGAGATTTCCTTTGGCTTAAAATTCCAAAAGCACTTGATCGTTTGTTTAAGTGTTTACACAGTTCATAAGAAATGGCTGAAAACACACCCGACCCCAACGCCGCTTTACTACAAGCCATAGAAGCCATGAAGAATGATATAGCTGCTCAGATTGGGCGCATAGATGCTCGTGTGGGGAGGCTGGAAGTTACTAGGAATGATAGGAATCCAAGGAACAATTAGCATGAGAGAAGTGATGAAGAAGCTGCTAGTGAAGAAGAAGAGGAAGAAGAGTCACGTTTTGGCAGAAGGAGACACAGCCGAAACAATCATGTTGAGGTAAACCGACAAACTAGCAAAGATTTGAAGTTAACAGCTCCTACGTTTGCAGGTCGAATCAACCCTCAAGCCTACCTTGAATGGGAGAGGAGAATGGAGTATATATATGATTACTATGAGTACAACAACTCCAAGAAGATTGCTCTAGCTTCAGCTCAACTCACGGATCATGCTTTGTCATGGTGGGATAAAGTTGTGCAAGATAGGAGGACAAATGATCTGCCACCTATTACCACTTGGGCCGCAATGAAGTGCAATTTCCGTAAGAGGTTTGTGCAAAGGCAGTTCAGACAATTGTCACAAAAACATAGGAGTGTGGAAGAGTATTTTGAGGAATTTGAAGAGCTAAGAAACCAGATGACTCTAGATGAAGAAGAAGAGGTTCTTTGGGCCATTTCAAAGATGGACTACAAGAAAGAATAGCCAGAAAGGTAGATAGACAACCATGCCATGATATGAATGAGCTCTTACATGCGGCTGTACAAGCTGAACAAGGTATTAAGCGCAAGACAGCAACTGCCACTCGTTCTAGAACCAACAACTCGTGGATTAATGCACCAGCTAAGGCCAATGACAAAGGAAAGACAATAGAAATCGACTCAAGGGGCAAGAACACCGCCTTTGACAATACCAAAACGTCAAAACCAGAAACAAGTAAGTCTTTTAACCCCTCTAGATCAAGAGATATAACTTGTTTCAAATGTCAGGGCAGGGGACATTATGCAAAAGAGTGTCAAAACCAACAAATGATGATCATCACGCCTCAAGGAGACTATGAGTCTCAAGATGAGATGGGACACACAAAGGCAACGGATTCAGAAGAAGAAGTAGCCTTTCCAGAAACGGGGGACATGTTGGTGGTATGTAGAGCCTTGAGTGCTCTAAGTGAACCAGAAGCAATGCAAAGAGAAAACTTGTTCTTCACTCGCTGTACCGTGCAACACAAGGTATGTAGTATGATAATTGATGGTGGTTCTTGTACTAACACTGCTAGCAAGACAATGGTTGATAAGCTAGGTCTCAAGACAAGCAAACACCCAAGACCATACCGATTAAGATGGCTGGATTCAAACATGAAAATTAAAATAGCCGAGCAAGTCACCATTCCCTTTAAAATTGGGAAGTATCAAGATGAAGTCTTATGTGATGTGGTGCCAATGAAAGTAGGTCACCTACTTTTGGGCCGTCCATGGCAGTTTGATAGAGAAGTTATCCACAATGGTCGTACCAACACTCACTCATTCACTTATAACAAGCGTAAGTTTTAGCTTGCTCCATTATCACCTCAAGAGGTACATGAGATGCAATCTAATTATGCTGCGGAGTATAAGGCCAGTAAAACTAACCTTTACATCACTCCTAGCACCGGTTTTAAAGCTAGAGATAAAAAGCAAACAGCTGGATTACCACCTATTAGAGGCATAGAGCATCAAATTTCCTCCAAAGAGATAGTACTTGCACCCGAAATTTCCTCTTTGTTAAACAGGTTTAAGGACGTTTTACTTGAGAAAATACCAGCTGGATTACCACCTATTAGAGGCATAGAGTATCAAATTGATCTTGTTCCTGGAGCTGCATTGCCTAATAGACCAGCTTACCGAATGAATCCAATGGAGACGAAGGAGTTGGAAAAACAGATTCAAGACTTAATGGCTAAAGGATACATTAGAGAAAGCTTGAGTCCATGTGTTGTACCAGTCCTATTAGTCCCCAAGAAGGATGGAACATGGAGGATGTGTGTCGACTGTAGAGCCATCAACAACATCACCGTCAAATATAGACATCCCATTCCACGATTGGATGATATGTTAGATGAACTACATGGAGCAACAATATTCAGCAAGGTGGATTTAAGAAGTGGCTACCATCAGGTCCGAATGAAAGAAGGAGATGAATGGAAGACCGCCTTCAAGACCAACCAACGGCTCTATGAGTGGCTAGTCATGCCATTCGGCTTAACCAATGCACCAAGCATATTCATGCGGTTAATGAATGAGGTGCTAAGACCCTACATCAGTAAGTTTGTTGTTGTTTACTTTGATGATATTCTAATATACAGCAAGTCTTTGGATGATCATGTGAAGCACCTTGAGTTAGTACTTGACACACTTCAGAAAGAAGGTCTTTATGGAAACCTTAAGAAGTGCACATTCTGCACTAATGAGCTAGTTTTCCTAGGTTTTATTGTAAGTTCTCAGGGTCTACATGTTGATCAAGAGAAAATCAAAGCCATACAAGAATGGCCAACACCTACATCAATTGGACAAGTCAGAAGCTTCCACGGGTTAGCTAGCTTCTATAGGCGATTCGTCAAGGACTTTAGCACCATAGCTGCACCTCTAACTGCTGTGATCAAGAAGGATGTGACATTCAAATGGGGAACAGCTCAAGAAACCGCATTTCAACAACTCAAAGATCGCTTGACTCATGCACCGGTTTTGGTACTTCCAAACTTTGATAAAACTTTTGAAATAGAGTGTGATGCTTCTGGTTGTGGTATAGGTGTTGTTCTAACTCAAGGAGGTCGACCAGTAGCTTACTTTAGTGGAAAGCTAAGCGGAGCCACATTAAACTTTCCAACAGATGACAAAGAACTTTATGCTTTGGTGAGATCGTTGGAGACATGGCAACACTACCTGCTGTCAAAGGAGTTTGTTATTCATAGTGACCATGAGACATTAAAGCATCTAAGAGGCCAAACAACATTTAAGAGGAGGCATGCTAAATGGTTGGAGTTTGTGGAAACATTTCCTTACATCATCAAGTACAAAAAAGGAAATGACAACATAGTAGCCGATGCTCTATCAAGAAGACATATGCTGATAACCACAATGGAAGCTAAAGTATTAGGATTTGAGCATATGAAGGATTCATATGAGGAGGATCCAGATTTCGGCCATATTTACCAAGAATGTCTCAATTTGCCAAAAG
Organism: Lepidium sativum; assembly: GCA_023374145.1. Lineage (NCBI taxonomy): Eukaryota > Viridiplantae > Streptophyta > Magnoliopsida > Brassicales > Brassicaceae > Lepidium > Lepidium sativum. The sequence continues at coordinate 2,583 of JAKUCM010000137.1, read as the reverse complement.
GTCCTTTCTATACTCATAATGGTTATCTTTTTAGATAGAAAAGACTTTGTATTCCACATGGATTAATGAGAGAGCTGTTGATAAGTGAGGCACACGGTGGAGGACTCATGGGCCACTTTGGAGTTGATAAAACTCTTAGCGTTTTGGTGGAGCACTTCTTTTGGCCTCACTTGAAGAAGGATATAGAACGATTCTGTTCTAAATGCATTACTTGCCATAAAGCCAAATCTAGGTCACATCCATACAGTTTATATATGCCTTTACCTATTCCTACTATGCCGTTGATATATCAATGGATTTTGTTCTTGGCTTACCCAAAATCCGAGGAAAGGATTCTATCTTTGTTGTAGTGGACAGATTTTCAAAGATGGCACATTTCATTCCATGTGCAAAGACTAATGAAGCCACTCAAACTGCTGATCTATTCTTCAAGGAAGTCGTACGACTACATGGAATCCCAAGGACAATTGTTTCAGATAGAGACACCAAGTTCTTGAGCCACTTTTGGAGAGTTCTTTGGAGAAAACTCGGAACTAAGCTGCTTTTTCTACCACTTGTCATCCACAGACTGATGGATAAAACCGAGATTGTAAACAAGTCCTTATCCACTCTTTTAAGAGCCACGGTTGGTAAGAATTTGAGAAATTGGTTAGATTGCATTCCATTTGTTGAATTCGCATATAATTATGCTAACCACTCAACCACTAAGCTTTCACCTTTTGAGATTGTGTATGGTTTTAAGCCCGAGACGTCTTTAGACCTTGCACCACTGCCCCCTTTAGAGTTCACTAACCAAGATGGCGAAAGTAAAGCAGAAACAATCAAAAGGTTACACGAGAAGGTGAAGGAGAACATTGAAAAGAAAACCACAACCTATAAGAAAGTGGCTGACAAAGGACGCAAGGAGGTTATCTTCAACCCAGGAGATTGGGTTTGGGTTCACATGAGGCGAGAGAGATTTCCACACCAACGGAAAAGCAAACTAGCACCTAGAGGAGACGGTCCATTCAAAGTATTAGAGAGGCTCAACAACAACGCCTACCGCCTTGAGCTGCCAGGTGAGTTAACCATATCACCCACTTTCAATGTTTCTGACTTAGCTCCATATGTTGTAGACGAAAGTGTTTTGAGGCCAGAACCTTCTCAAGAGGGATGTTAGCAGATCAAGACACAATCATCATGAAGGATCCGCCTAAGACAAGAGCATGGACCAAGAGGCTTAGAGAAATGTTTAACAAGTCCATACAAAGCAAACTAGCACAAAGAGTTCAAGATAAAAGGGCCGGATTAAAAAATGGAAGTATTGGAGCCCAAATGGAGCTACTTGAAGGCCAAATGGTGATGATCTCAATTCAGCCTCTTAAAGGCACAACTAAGGACGCCTAAGACTTACCAAAACTGAGTTTAGGTAATTATTTCCATTATTTCAATTGTCATTATTCTGTTTGCTTCTTTTGCAGATTTCCATTTCAATTTCTTTCCCTTTTTTTACCAAATTGTAATATTTCAATTTTATTTCGAGTATTCTCATTTATGTAAGAGATACTCTCCTAGCTGCCTTGAACCACTATATAAGGTTCCTCCTATGCAGCCTTGTAACTCACCTTTTGAATCAATAAAAATAGTATTTCTTCTTCTCAAAACCGAGAGAGATTTAACACTTCGAATTTGGCCTGTGAATGATATCAAGGCGACTCCGAGTTCTGACTTATCACAAGTTCTTCCATCACTTGTGTGGCGTCCATCAATCCACCTCCACGCCCTTTTCATCCACTGAATTGTCTAGAGAGAGACTTGAGTCCAGCTAGTCAATTCCCATCTTCCACCCTTGTGTTCATCGGTTTCTAAGAGAAGAGAGACTTGAGTCCAATCTCTTGAAGCCGCCTATCACCTTGTGAGAATCATCCCCGGTTCTTACATCATAAACCTAAGATTGTTGTTGTTTCAACTCGCCTTCAATTAAGCAATGTGGTGGAACCACAGAATGTTGACTCGAGTAGCCCCCACCTTTACTATATTAAACCAAAGATTGTTGCTGTTTCGACTCGCCCCTTCACGCCAATGGCTAGGAATGGCCACACAAGTGTGATGGAAATCACTTGATAAACCAGTTTGATCCCTTGGATATAACATACCAAGAAAGATCGAAAAATTAACAAAGAACAAAAGAGAATCACTCTCAAATTTATTGATAAAAAAAAGTTGGTCTCTCACAAATGAGAATTACATGAGTTTATAAAGAAAAGAAAGGACTCGCTAGATTCTTCTAAACTTATTGAATGTCTTAAATATGAAGAGTAAAGACTACTAAGTAAATGACAAGTAAATGTCACAATTTACTATGGCTTGAATGAGAAGGACTTTTGAACTTTTGGCCTCCAAAATATCTTTTAGTCTTCCAAATTCTTTACTATTTATGGGCTGGACTTTAAGACTTGATTTAGGACTTCTCTTGGACTTGTAGAAGGCTCAAAGTGGTTTGGACTTGAAAAGTATAAAGTCCAATGGATTCCTTATGTTGTTCTTTGTCCAAAAGGCCTTGAATAAATCCACAAATGCTCTCATTGATTTGTTTAGCCCGTG